>APFE030067172.1:287532-348844 GCA_000404065.3 Pinus taeda | reverse complement strand
CCCCGGGAAGTTGACGTACCAACTTACCCAAAAACGGGGCCCACAATTGGCGTTTCATCTTCCAGGGTTAGGTTTTGGAATGTGAAGGGTTTTTCCATTGTTTCTCAACAATAAATAGGCCTCCGAGCCTCATTGTAACACAGTTCAGAGGCATGTAGTCACCACATCTCTTCTCAGAGATAAGCTACCATCACCCTAGCTGGTTTATTTCCATTTCTGGTTGTAAGCATATTTCAGTATTTTTCGTTAATGAAATGAAGTATTATTTCCGTTGCATATTTGTGTATATGGTTATCTCTGTATTTTGTTGCGTTCCTGTTTAAATCCGGATCACTACGTTAGAGAAGCTTCTATCAAAAACCCCAAAGATGACGAGGACTCAAACACAGGGCTCCAAGGGAGCTCATCAAGGCAAAAATAAATGATGAAGATAGTCTCCTGGAATTGTAGGGGAATGGCCACCACAGCTAAAGAAGAAGCAATGAAGAGTTTAATAAGATTAGAAGCCCCGGATATCCTTCTCATCGAGGAGACCAAATTGGAGGACACAACTTTCCTCCAAGCAAGCAAAAAAATTTGGAATAAAAGTGGAGCGCATGCAACCTCTGCCCGTGGAGCATCGGGAGGGCTTGGATCGCTCTGGAACACAAATAAGTTTTCATTAATCTCTGAGTCCCTGAATACCCATTGGATTTTTTTAAAAATGTAGCATTTAGAATCCAAGGAGATTATTTGTCTATTCAATGTGTATGCTCCTAACAATGCAGGTGAGAAAAAAAATTGTTGGGACTCCATCAAAATTTTGGCAGATCTAGAAAATCTGGAAAACATAATCATAGTCGGAGATCTAAATCTCACCCTCCTCTCATCAGAAAAAAGAGGAGGGAGCATAGTCAGAGATTCGGCAAGAGAATGGGCGGAAGATCTCATGCAAGACTGGGATCTGATAGATATAAAGCTAGTCATTGGCACGTTCACATGGTCAAATAAGAGAGTTGGACCGGGTCACATAGCGGCAAGACTTGATAGATTTTTTGTTCAAAGTTCTTTCCTACTTCCTGGGTTAGAGGCTAGAATGTGTATTCTCCATAACAGTGTTTCAGATCACAAGCCCATTAGCCTAGAGCTGTTGACTCCTAAGGATATGGGGCCCATCCCTTTTAGATTTAGCTCTCTATGGATTAAAGAGACAGACTTCATGCAAAAGGTCAGAGATTGTTGGAAAGAGCCAATCAAGGGCTCTCCTTTCTTTGTTTGGGAGGAAAAACTTCGAAGAGTAAAAGCGATGCTGAAAGGCTAGGTTAAGACCTTGCCCAATCCCGCTGTTGACAAAAAAAAAGGTGAACTAGAAAAACAGCACCTCCACCTAGAAGTTGCCGAAATCACCAAAGAAGAGCTGGACAAGGAATCTCAGCTACAACAAAAATTCCATAAGTCATGTCTGGCAAAAGAAGAATTCTGGAGGCTCAAGTCAAGGAGTCTATGGCTCAAAGTTGGTGACCGAAATTCTTCTTTTTTCCACAAGTAGGCTCAAGCCAAGAAATGCCGCAATTCTATCTCTGAAATCAAAAAAGATAACTGCACTTTAAAAGATTTTGCCAACATTAAGAGGGCAGCTTCAGATCACTTTGAGAAGATGTATAGTGAAGGCATGGAGGCTAGCAAAAACGACAATCTGCTAGATGTTGTTCCCAACCTCATCACATCTAAAATGAACTAGGCTCTTGAAGGTAAAATCACCAAAAACGAAGTTAGGGAAGCTCTCTTTGCAATGGAACCCGACAAAGCCCCAGGTCCGGATGGTTTCACGCCCAGATTTCTCCAAGCATGTTGGCAGATAGTTGAGAAGGAGCTCTTTAAAATGATCTAGAAGTGCCAAGAGTGTCAGAAAATTGGAGGCTGCACAAACTCAGCATTCCTCGCCCTCATCCCTAAAGAAAAAGGTGCAAACTCTTTTAATAGATTTTGCCCTATATCCCTATGTAACATTGGATATAAAGTGATTACCAAGGTAATAACAAATAGGTTGAAGAAAATCCTCCCCAAAATCATCCCGGAGAACCAAGGTGGATTTATACATGGTAGGCAGCTAGTAGATAATTTCATCCTGGTCCAAGAGGCGATTCATTCCAGTCTTCGCGGAAAAGAAAAAAGTATGGTCATTAAACTCGATCTAGCTAATGCATTTGACCGTGCAAGACATAAATTTTTGTTTGTTGTTTTACACAAACTTGGATTTGGTCAAAATTTTATCAAGTGGATCAAAGCTTGTATCTCGGAACCCTAGATTGCACCTTTAGTGAATGGCAGGGCTGCTGACTTCTTCAAAGCTTCTAGAGGGTTGAGGCAGGGGTGCCCCCTCTCACCCCTCCTCTTTGTGTTGTAGGCCTCTGTCCTCAGCTTCTATTTAAACAAGAAGCAACAAGACCAAGATATAGTAGGTCTGTACATAGCAAGAGGGGTAAGAGCATCAACCACGCCCTCTTCGCAGATGATACCTTGTTACTGGGGGCTGCAACTCAACTGTCTGCAAGCAAATTTAAAGAAGTGTTGGAAGACTACTGTAAAGTTTCGGGAAGTGAACTAAACAGGGGTAAATGTCATGTTTACTGCTGGAATATCTTAGCTGCTTCTACAAGTTCCATAGCCAGATGTCTAGGATTTGCATCCTCAACATTCTGGACATCCTTTAAATACCTTAGGCTGCCCATCTTTCATAAGAGGGCTTTAAACAAGGATTGGCATCCCCAGATAGAAAAATTCAAAGCAAAAATGCAGGCCTGGGGATCCTCCTGGCTCAACATTGCCGAAAAAACAGTGCTCATCAAATCCATGCTTCGCAGCCTGCCACTATTTCAATTCTTTGTTCTTTTGGCGCCGGTGGGAATCATTAAGAGGATGGAGGAGCTAATAAGAAAATTTCTTTGGAAAGGAGGTAAGCATAATGAGAAGAGAATCTCTCTAGTTAATTGGGAAATAGTCTCCAGACCGCTGCAGGAGGGAGGATTAAACTTTAAAAATCTAAGTATGCAGAATTTAGAAATGGGAGCCAAACTGATTTGGAAGATCATAGCCCCAAAGCCAGGATGGGTTCAACTAGCGTTGTGGAGGAAATATTTTAGAGGACAGAGACTGCGATGCCTGGACCAAAGCAGAACCCCTTCAGCACTCTAATTATTAAAATTGGCCCGCTAATAAGAGACAACGCCTACTGGATACCAGGAAATGGCGAAAACATCAGGCTATGGGAAGATAGCATCATGAACGGGCCTCCACTGGTGAACTCGAATCTCAGGAACGAGCTGAAGGGATGGATGGATGAAGCCAATAAAAACACTCTAGGACATATCGAATTGGTGCAGAGACAGCTGGTCTGGCTGGAAACAGATCAAAGTTCCAGCTGCGTTGCAGTCAGATTATGCTACACTATTGAAGATGCTGCATGGGATGGCTCCATTGCACGCAAGAAGAAAAGACATGAGAGGTTGGGGACCGAAGCAGATTGGATATACGGTGGCTCAGGGCTACGCCAAATTCATGGAGAGACCTCACATGCCCCCTAATCCGACGCCCTAGACTAGTATTTGGAACTTCCCTACCATACCAAAAATTGACCACTTCTGCTGGCTGCTATGCCACCAAAAAATCTAACAGATGATAGACTTCAGAAAAGGGGCATTCTAGTGCCATCAAGATGCACACTATGCAAGGAAAGTCTGGAATCCGCTCTTCACCTCTCGCTGAAGTGCAATTACACGGGCCTAATCTGGCATGAGCTCCTTGGATCATCGAATTTTATGCCCACCTTCCCTCACTCTATCCTAGACTTGTTTGTTGGGTGGATGACCAGGTATCCAGGCCCAAGTCCAAAAAACAAGATAGTCAAAGCAGCATGGACTGCTCTGCCCAAATTCATCAGCTGGAAAATCTGGTTGGAGAGGAACAGAAGGATCTTCAGAAATAAGGAACAAAACTTCAGACTAGTAGCAAATATAGTGAAAGGTCAGTTAAATGAGTGGCTAAGAGACAAAAGCGATGACACAAATCTAAGCCAGCAGGATATTGAGTTTGGAGCAACCCTCAACCTCAATTTCCAAAAATCAAAAATCTCACCTATATGTCTCAAAGATTGGCAAATCAGGAAAAACGAAGAAGAATTTCAATCTTGGTTGTCCAAGCAAACACTCCCCACTCTTTTCTTTGACGGGGCAACTAAGGGAAATCCAGGAATGGCTGGAGCAGGAGGACTCATTATAAATATAGAAGAAGCATCTATACACAGGTTTGCATGGGGACTGGGCCACTCCTCAAGCATACAAATTGAAGCCATGGCTCTGTTTCAAGGGATCAAACTGCTTAAAACTCTGGGACACTTAGAAGCAATTGTTTTCGGTGATTCCTAAGTCATCATCAATGCAATGGTGACCAACACAAATTTAGCAGACCTTCGACTTGCAAGGACAATTACAAAGGTTAAAAACATGACAAAGCTCCTAAACTTGAAATTCTTTCATATCCTGAGAAACAAAAACAAAGAAGCAAACATAGAGGCAAATAAGGCAGCCCAGCTAGGTGCTGGAAATATTCTCATAGATAATGAAATCTCTTGGGAACCAATTCCCTGATTTTTCTATGTTTTTCTACCTTTTATTAAGTCAGTTTGTATGCATTCATAAGCTCGGGAAATCAACAGCAAGAGTTCATTTGATAAATTGTAAAAAGAGGTGATTCATAAGCATATGCGCCATGCCCTGCTGGTTGGAGAGATGCCAAGAAACTAGTTTCACTTTTTGTAACCGGAATTATGGCTTTTTGCCAAATACTTAATGAAATCTCATAACCGTTTCTGTTAAAAAAAATAATTAGATTGATTTTTAAATAGGCTCAACATTAGATTAAAAGTGTTAAATGTTAAACATTGCATGTTAAATGTTTACGTGAGATCTTCGCAAAAAGAAATATTAAAATATTTTGGATTCTTTATGCTGAATTAACCTTTTCCTTTGATTTAAGAAATGACATTGATTTTAGTAAAGAGTTAAATTATTTAAAATTTTAATTAATTTGGAATTTTAATGTGGTAATTTTTTTGTTAAAGGTAAATTTATGATCCATTCAAATTCACATATATGATAAAGGAACTATTAGAGCTTCAAACTTTTTAATACTTAATGAGGTGCTGGGAGGGGAGGAGCCGAGCCGACCCGAGAAGCGACACATGTATGCATGCATATGAGCAGATGGGTAGAAGAGCCGTGTCGAGGAACGACACTTGTTGCAGTCATATGAGCAAGTAGGAAGAGGAACATGCATCATCTTGAAGGAAGGTGACTGCTATTGTCTCCCCGTAGAATTTTGGCCCACACATCATTCTTTGGTCTCACATTTGTCATTCACGTTTCTGGTCACATTTCTCCTTGAATGCATAGCATCTGTCCCTCATGCAATCCATCATGACCTGGTAGTATCGATTCCTGCATTCTCTTTCTAGTTCTCTATAAATGTTAGACTGCTCAGTCAGGTTGGTCTTTTGGCCAAGTTTTTGACCCATAGATGAGAAGGTTATCCTGGCTCTGTCGGGTTGGTCTTTTGGCCCAGTTTTGACCCTCAGATGAGAAGGTTATCTTGGTTCTGTCAGGTTGGTCCTTTGGCCAAGTTTTTGACCCTCAGATGAGAAGGTTATCTTGGTTCTGTCAGGTTGGTCCTTTGGCCAAGTTTTTGACCCTCAGATGAGAAGGTTATCCTAGCTCACTTAATCCATTTTATCCATATTATCTCTCGCTTGGTTATCATTTTCAATACTCTTGCATCAGAATCTATCTGATGTTATTATCTTGGGTCACTTTCAATCTGGGCTATGGTGATTTGGAGTGGCATGCGACTGATGAATAAGGTTACTTCTTCTCTCTCGGGAAGGCTCGGCTCCGGAAGTGCAACTCCACAAAGGAGGTAAGAAGAATTTATGGGCACTCAATGATTGTCTTCTCTGTTAAAATTCCTATTTGATAAAGATTCATAAGTATTCTTGCTTTATCTTATGGCCATATTCTTAGATCCAGAGTCTCTGCTTTAGTGAAAGTCTGTACGATGAAGCTCCATATATTCTTAGTTTGGCTTGTATGAATATAAGAGTATAGGTTTATATCTATCCTACTCTATCACTAGTGAAGTTGAGTTTAATGAGGGATCTAGTAAATTCCGTCCTTATGTTTCTATAGATTCCTGGAAGGCTTTATAACTTTCCTTTCAAACCTTCCCAGTAAATTATCTATTAGACCAACTGATATTTGCATCATCTCTAAACCATGCGTCGATTTCAGATTTAGAGTGGGCTTCTGGTGATGCACTTGTAGGGGGTGTACATGCTATTGTCCGGACATTCCTGGTCTTTCATAACTTTTACAGTTATATCCATTTGATGTGTATACTCGGCTCTTTCAGAGCCTCTTGCCCTCTCTCTTTTGTCTCTGGTTTTTCCGGGCCGGAAATCCGCGTCTTCTTGGCTACCCTCTTTTTCCGGGACCGGTATATTTTTCAAAAAGTTTAGGTTCTTGGATTTTTGGGTCCATCAGGGAATGTTTTTTAGATGGTCCTGTCAGACTCTTAGCCATTTGTAGCCGCTGTTTTTTTTTATTTCTCATCCTATTGTCTTATCTACCCCCTAATGCCGTCATCAACTTTTATTATCTGTTGAAGACTTGTCCTTTTGATCCTGGACTTTTATTGGAAAGTGTGTTTTTTAAATTCTCGAGACTTCGCCTGATAGACTTCACCCTACACGATCCTTCTTTTCCCTTACTTGGCAGTTATTCTCCTCAAATGAATGTTCAGAGTATGTCAGTTTCTATTTATGATTAAATCTAGGGGATATCTGCATTGGTTTTATCACAATTCTATCTGAATTTAAGGGGGGTCGTATACCATTTTCCTCTTTGGTCTTGATGGACCCTTTATCGGATGCATCGGCCACGTCAGCAATGATTCGTGCCACTATTTGGGTTGAGGCTCGTCACAAGACTGCCATTCCTTCTTCTATATGGCAGTCCATGTTGGCTAAGGATTTATCCCACCCCTACTTGCCGGAATGTGGGACTGGTGTCGACGATATTTTGGATAGGAAGTATGAGCGGAAACTCGGTCATCAGATTCCCATGCAACAAGAATTTAAACATGACGACTCATCCATGTGTCTTAAATCAAACATTGTCCTGTTAAAACTATCCCGCCACCTTTTGCAATAAACCTTGACAGTGTCTTCCTTTTTGACCGCATAGCTAGTCTACAAGACAGAGCTTTGATTGGTCGATGGCATTTTCCTGATATGGATGATCGTCAAAGTCGAATATGACTGGGTCTCCAATGGAAACCTTTACTGGCTTATGTTCCACAAATTGCAAAACTCATGAAACATTGGTACAACTTTCACTTCATGAGTGCGGAAGATCTGGATATCATCAACAAACATCCATGGGTCCATGGAAAAAGTTTCCTTGCATTACACAATTGGTATATTGGCTTTAATCCTTTGCGAAACACCCCCTCCAACAACCTGATATGGGTCAAGCTCCCGGGGCTTCCTATTGAACTTTGGTCTAAGGAAACTCTTTTTTGAGATTTGTAATGCTATTGGAAAATGTGTTTATGTGGACCCAAAATGTCTCGGGGAGAAAGATAAACGTGTGGCCTGGATTCTTATCGAAAAAGCATACAAAGGCGGATTTCCTAATCACATAGAATTAACATGGGGTAATTTATGCATTAATCAGAGACTTGATTTTTGGGGGGTCCCCTTTAGATGTTCAGCATGCCACTGAACTGGTCATTTAATAAAAAATTGTCCTCATCGTCATCGACATAGTATTCATGGTAGGCGAAATCAGGTGAAATCAAAACCTTCATTCTTTGATAGAAAGATGGGATCTTCTTTCTCAGGGATGTCTCATTTATCCTCCCCATGTGGTAGTTATCTTGCAGCTTTGGGGAGTCTTCCCATTGATAATGTTCAAGCTGAAAAGAGGCCCCGTTACCCATCTTCCATAATAAAGGATGACAATATGGGAATCCCCTCTAATATGGAATCTACGCCCCCTAGCAAAATACCTAAGAATTCAAGAGGGTCGACTTCCCCTATTTGTCAGAAGGTTTATAACTATTTATGCATGCACCCCCCAGAGCCTCCTTCTGATAGAGAAATTCTTCCCCCAAATCCCATCCCCCACCCTGTTCACGATTTTCCTTTGGCCCCCCATGTAACATATATTCCATCTTCCTCCCCTTCCCCTAAACATAAATATGATAAAGGGAAAGAGCCATATGTATCCATTACCCCTCTAAACTCCCCTGTTTCCTCCCCTATCAATTCAGTGGGTAGTGACGTTGATTACCTTCTAAGTAAAAAATCTCTTGATCTTCATCCGCTTACGATCCACAAACCTGGGAAGTCGAAATCTCCTCATATCAGTGCAAACTCAACAAAGAATATCATTGTTCGTAGGAAAAATAACAAGGGAAGCAAGCATTTCAAGGGTAGGATGGTCTCATCTGGCAGTGCGATTCATGAGCTTTCTCTTACTGAAGTTCCTATTATTGACATTTCTAAAAAAGGGCCTCTTAGAGCAAGCATGCCCGAGCAAGATCCATCATGACTTGCATTCTTTCCATGAATATTAGGGGTCTTGGGGCGGACCATAAATTCCTGGCCCTTAAAAACCTTTTTCACTTGATACATCCTAAAATTATCCTTATTCAGGAGACAATGCATTGTTCCACTGGTTCTATAGCATATTTCAGAAGAATGTATCCTTCATGGCACATTGTTGCTTCAGAAGCAAATGGTCTGTCTGGGGGTCTGGCAGTTCTATGGGACTCAGACTGGATAAAAGCTAGGGCTTTTAAATGTTTTGCTAGAATCCTCATCTCAGCTCTTTCTCGGGGATATTCCGGCCCTATTAATATATTGAATATTTACGAGCCATGCAAAGACGGGCTTCCCTTTTGGGATAAATTATTGTCATCTGAATTACTTGACATAGACTCCTTGATGATTGTCGGGGACATGAATATTACTCTAAATCCTGAAGAAGTATGGGGAAATGGAAGGAAAAAAGACACAGTTGTTGAACGTATAAAAAATGAGATGATGTGTCAGAACCTTATTGATATTTGCCCATCCAGGATGCAGCCAACTTGGGATAATGGTAGAATAGATGGGCCTTACATAGGTAAAAGATTAGATCATTTTATAATGCATATGGGCATCATTGACCATCTTGGTATGCCAAAGTCTTTCATTGAAAATTGTTTTATATCGGATCACAGGCCTATATCTCTTAGATGGAAGGATCAGGGTATTAGGAAAGGATATCCTTTCAAGTTTAACAAAACCTAGTTAGAGGATCCTGATTTTAATGAGCTCATAAATAGATACTGGAAAGTTTTCCCTCCTCTTGAATATTCGTCTTCCACTATGTCTTTCATTTATAAACTATCTTCTATTAGAAATATTGTAAAGGAATGGCAATATAGGAAAAGTCTGGAACATAGGAAAGAACTTCGGAATATTCAAAAGGAGCTTGACAGGCTATCTGGAGATTTTGCTGCACATTCGCTTCCATTTCAATCGCGATGTCATATTAAAGATCTGGAGAGGAAAAAATAGAATATTTTGGATTTGGAAGAAGCCTCATGGAGGCTGAAAAGCCGTGACATTTGGCTTAAAGAAGGAGATAGGAACTCGAATTTTTTTCACCGTTTTGCTAATTCTAGACGTGAAAAAAACACTATTTGGAAGATAAATGATGGGAAGGGGGGCTTTCTTCACTCACAACAAGATATCTCTGATGAGGTAGTCAAATATTTTGAAAATCAACATAGAAGAACTGACGATGGTAGGATTGAGGACATTAATTGGGGGATTGATCTATACTCTCAAATGTTTGATGCAATCCAAAATGAATCCCTATTCCAGCAAGTTACAGAAGAGGAACTGTTGGGGGTCATGAAATCTTTTGAGAAAGACAAGAGTCCTGGCCCGGATGGGTGGATGATTGAATTTTTTATACATCTCTTTGACCTCATTAAAACAGACTTACTGGGGATGGTCGAGGAATCTCGATTAACAAGTAATATACATCAGCTCATATCTTCTACTCTTATTGCTCTCATTTCGAAAAATCCGGATGCAAACTCCTTCCAGGAATTCAAACCTATATCACTATGCAATATTTCCTTTAAAATTATTTCAAAAATCATTGCTGGGAGAATTAAGGACACCCTATCTAGATTCTTAACTAGGGACCAGCATGGTTTTCTTAAAGGTAGAAATATTTTGGATGTTGTTGCAAATACACAGGAAGGTTTATTTTCTATGCAGAGAAATAAAAGTGAAGTTTTTATCCTGAAGATTGATCTTAGAAAAGCATATGATTGCCTTGACTGGGGATTCATGAGATGTCCCCTTGCAAAAATTGGTCTAAACTCAAAAATGATCAATTGGATCATGGCATGCGTGGATAATGTAAATTATTTTGTCATTATAAATGGGTTTCCATCCTCATATTTCTCCACTGCAAGAGGACTTCGCCAAGGATGTTCCTTATCTCCATTATTATTCATTCTGGCCATGGATGCATTAAGTTTCCGCATCAACGAAGCTATCTTGGAAGATAGATGTCGGCCTTTAAAGATATGCAAGAACAACTTTATATCCCACAATTTATTTGTGGATGACATCCTTATTTTTGGCATGTTATGCAAACTTACTTGGACATGTCTCTATGACATATTAATTCGGTTTCAAAAAGCTACAGGTCTGCATATAAATGAATCCAAATCATCCTTTTATCAAAATGATGCTAACATGGAACTTATTACATTCTTAACTTCTCTATATGGGATTGAAGCGAGATCCATCAAAGATGGGATGGAATATCTTGGATTTCAATTAAAAGCTAAGGGATATTCAAAATCGGGTTGGCTCTGGATTCTGGACAAATACTATAAAAGGATCTCTGGGTGGGAATATAAATGTCTTTCCATGGCGGGTAGAGTTATGCTAACTCAATTAGTGCTGGTTCAATTAGCAGTGTACTGGGCTCATCTATTCTACATCCCTACGAGCATCATCCAAATGATGAACAGGCTTACTGCTAATTTATTTGGGGAGGGCAATCGGAGAAAAGGAAATATTATTTAACTAAATTATCTGATATCTCTTTTCCAAAGAAGTTAGGTGGATGGGGTATTCTCAACCTAAGGAATTTCGGAAAGGCATTAATTTGCAAGTCTCTTTGGAGGGGAATTTTTGGGGATGGGCCATGAAGCATGACTATAAAGAAAAAATACATGGCAAACAAAGATATTTCATTCTGGTTCATAATAGGAAAGATTGGGGCTAGTTATGGTTCTGCAATCTGGATGAGTTTCTGTCAAGTTGAATCTATTTTCTTAAAAAATTTGATCTAGAGCTTACAATCTGGGAATAAGATCTTTATAGGCATTGATTCAATCATGGGAGATGGAGATTTCATCGATATATCTCAGAATCTTATACACTTTTTTCATAGAAAGGGTTTCTTCACTTGGAATAAGCTTATTGAAGCATGGCAGGGCCCTATTCCTATTTGGAAGGATTCCACTTGTATGGGCATGTCTGGTGAATTGGCGCGTCAGTGGGAGCAGGTAAGGGGCTATTTAAGGAACTGTGGATTCTGCCGAATTTTGGATGATGATGTCCTCATTTGGAAAGGCAAATGTGCTATGGAGCCTGTAAGTGTTAAGGAGATATATAGAAACCTTATTAGTATTAATTGTGATCAAACACATCTCATCTTTTCGGTAATCTATTCAAGTCTGGTTGTCCTCAAAAATCAATCTTATTTTCATGGTTGGTATTCCATAATAAAAACTTGTCATGGGATAATTTACAGAAGAGAAGCTGGCATGGTCCTGGATATTATTATGCATGTAAATCTGCTGTAAAAAACAATTTTCATATGTTTTTCAATGCCATTCATCTCAACAACTTTGGCATCGCTTTGCTGCTCATTTTGGATTCCCCTATATTTCCCATTCTTCTATTATCGAGGCTTATCTTTGGTGGAGCGGTCAAAAAGATTCATGGAGGCTTGTCATTATTCTTGTCATTTGGTTCATATGGAAGTGGAGGAATCATATCATCTTTCAAGATAGGAAGGAACCATTCATGGCAGTGTTTGATATTATAATATCATCCATGGACTATATCCACACAAATCCTTCTCAGAGTATCAAGTCAAATCCCGCAGATCCTTATCTAGAACATACGGTTTATCCAAGGGCGTATTTTGACGGAGCAGCTCAAAATGAAATCTGTGGATGTGGCGTATATATCATTATGGAAGATGATATGCAATATCAAATTTGCTGGAATGGCGGTAGGGGCTCCAATATAAAAGTAGAGGCTATGGCTCTGGCTGGCCTTCTTTCCATAACTCATTTTCTAAATATTCAATCTCTTCAGATTTATGGAGATTCCAAAGTCATTATTGACCATGTCTCTGAGAAGCACTAGATAAAAAAACAACATCTTGACGATTGGATGAATAGAATCATGGATATGTGGAGGAAGATGGAGGACTATGCTATTCGTCATATTTATAGATCTCAAAATGTCCAGGCAGATATTCTATCTAAGAAGGGTCTTCTCACTCAACCAGGCATCTGGAATATGGAGGTAATTTTTGAAGCAAAGAGATTTCCTATTCAGGAATTCTCTCTCCCTGGTACATAGCACATTTTTCATACAAAAGCCCAAGTATGTCTTTCCTATTTTCTATACTTTTGTATTGTATATAGGCCACTATTTTGTCTTGCAAGTGGAAAACTGAACCTATATCTTCTTGAATTTTGATTATGTGACATATTCTCCTCCATCATACTATCACTAGGTCGTTATATATCTTCTAAAAAAGAAAAAAAGGAAGCAAGCATGAGCTAATTTATTATCCATTCAAACACATAGTTATATTTTAATAATTAAGCTTAGTCCATTAATAAGATTAAAAACTTATAATAAGTTAAGATTGATCGACATTTTTTTTTTTTTAACAAAGTCGGTTGCTATATTAGTGGCTGAAAAAAGAAGAGGAGTCGAGGCTCCTGAAGTACATTAGGTGTCGATGGCAGCTTAGATCAAGGGAGTTACAAAATGGAGATTTCTCCTTGATCCTTTTCCTGCTTGTTCTACTTCTAACATTACCTGAGCTACTATAAATTCTTACATATTGAGACATCCAAAATTGACATTTGCAAAACATTTTAATCTATGACAATATGACTGATTTGCCTTGCGGTGGATTCCTCCGGTTGTTGATCCACTCCCTCCTGTTTGGCACTCGAAGAACTGGTGACTGCATTATTTTTCTTGTCCATCATATACTACAGGATTGAAATCGATTCTTCCACATGGCTGCATCGATTTGATAGTTGACTGAACTGTTCGTGGAGAGAGGCAACCCTGTGTAGAAATAGGTCTATTTCAGCTCTGTATTTCTCGTTCAAGATGCGATTCTGATCTTCAAGCCTCGTCTCCAAGATCCTCTGTTGATTCTCCAGGATGCGCTACTGGGCCCTGACTTCTTCTAACTCTGCTTGCAAGTCTGCGCAGTGCAAACAATCTTCGTTGCGAGCCATGAAAATAGTTGGAAGTGGCTGGGAGGAGGAGTAAAAGTAATCAATGAAAGGGAGAAGACGCACTACGCAGATAGCAGGAATGGCGAGGGTAACATAAGTCTCAACAGAAGATTTGAGGGCCTGAAAACGCCTGAAGGCGCAAAATTTAGAGGGCCTGGAACTGCCTGAAGGGGGTCTTGACCTGAGGATCGGATAGGCGCAAAAAGGGCAGAGGCTGCCTCTAGAGCGAGCTACATTAAACTGCCTGCGAAAGAGCACTTGTGAACAGAGGCAAAAGGAGGCAGAGATCAGGCGACAGGGGAGGGAGAGCTGAGCGCTTATGAGAGAAGAACGGGGGAGTAATAAAGGTGAGCGCTGAATGGAGATTAGGCGGGAGAGGGACTGACCATTCACGAGCTGTTGACAAACCTGATTATATTCCTGAAGGGTCCTTGAATCGGATCTTGTGGGAGATCTGTCGGTGCTTCTGCTGAGATTATCACGCTTATTGTATGTTTTATATATTTCACGATCTTGAAATATTTTTTTGCAGAGTGCAATCCCTTGGTTTGCCCAAGGGACATGATTAATTTCAGCCCTGTCAGTAATTTTGGGCTTAGTGCTGTTGGCTTTGTGTGGAGTCACGGCACAGGTTGGTAAGTTTCTGTGGAGTTGCATCTTAAGGTGCCAGTTGTTCTTCCACACGCGCTGTTGGCACTGTCGTCCGCCTTCTTATTAAGGCTTCAGAGAATATGGAAATATTGAATGTCTTCCATTGTCTGGTGGAGGATTTGGTTGTGTCGATTAGCTTGCTGAAGCAGAGTGTTTGGAGAGTTCTGTTGCTGAACCATCAAGCGAATTACAACTGAGGAATCCCCAAATACCATTGCTTTCTTTATTCCCAGTTTTCCTAATTGAGTTAGGCCCTGAAACAGAGCTAAAGCTTCAGCTCTGTTATTCGAAACCTTCCCTAGACTCCACTCATACCGAAGAATGCACTCCCCCTTGGCATTAAAAATCAGTCCCCCTGCTCCAGCTATGCCAGGGTTTGATTTTGATGCTCCATCGAAGAATAGATAGAAGCAATTGTTGTTTTGTAACCAGTTGGTAAATTCCTGGTCTTTTAGTCTGATTTTCCATGATCTAGCTTCTGCATTGTTCTGTGCCTCCCTCTTATTACTTTCCTGTACATTATGATATCTTTCCAAAATGTAACTTATTAAGTCTCGTTCCTCCACACTGTAATTTGTTGCATCTATTTTCCCAGTGGTGTTGATTGAAATAGCTTCCAGAGCAAGGCTTTTAGCTTTGCTGCAGGCTGTTCGTGTGTTTGAGCTCTTATCTCGGATTTTTTTTTTTTTTTTTTTCTAGCTAGCCAGATTCGCCACAGCAGGGTGTGAGGGAGAGTATTCCATACTCTCTTCACCAAGCTGCTTCTTTTTTCTTTCCAGGGACAACATTTTCTCCATTTGTAGATTGTCTCAGCTATGTTGTGCTGAGGTTCCCAGGTTAGGTTTCTAATGGAGGACATCTTTTTCCAGCATTCGACAGCGAAGGGACATTCTAAAAATAAATGATGCATTATTTCTTCATCCTTGCAGCAGTTGGGACATCTGGATGGGCCATTGATGCCTCTTCTTTTTAGGTTCTCTGCTGTTAGAATTTTGCCTTTCAGCAAGAGCCATATAAAAAATTTGATTTTTGGGAGAGCTTCTATTCGCCAAGCGATTTTCCAATGATTCCACAAACTTATCTGGAAGGTGTTGTTGCAAATTGTTGATGGCCTGCTTTTACTGTATAGTTTGTTCCTGTTGAATCCCAGCGAAAGCCATTCGTTTCCTCTTTTCTGGTGGGGGCTTTACTGTGAAGGAGCATCTTCAGATAGCTGAGATTAGGTTCTAAAGTGATGGGTATCTCTGGGAAAGACCAACCCGTCTAAGCATGAGAATGAGGGTCCCAGCTGGAGATTTGGTCTAAGTTGTGAATACCTCTATTATTGAGATAATTGATGACTGGAGTGGCCTCTTTATGCATGATCAAGGGTTGTTGCCCCAGGGTTTTGTCTGTTCCAAAGTTGATGCTGGTTCCCCCACCTGGGACTTTCGAAGTATTTTGCATCATAATAGGAAGTGCTTTCTTGCATAACCTCCAGATTTTAGTGGAGTCTCTGTTGGGCATATTGGAATCAAGGAGTTGTTGCCTGGGAAAGTTTAGGTATTTGATCTCCAACACCTTTTTCCACCACGCTGTGGGTCCTGTTATTAACCTCCATACCATTTTCGTACCAAAGGCTAAATTTAAGATTTTTGGAGATCTGATACCAAGACCTCCTCTATCTTGGGTTTGAATGACATACTTCCAACTGACTAGATTGAACTTGCTTTTATCGTTCTTTCCCCCTTGCCAGAGGAAGTGGCAAAGAGCGACTTCCAATTTATGATGAAAAATGGCAAGAGCCTGATATAGAGAGAAGCAATAAAGGGGAAGGGAAGTGATACTTGATTTTAATAGAATGAGCCTGCCTGCAGGGTTAAGCCACAGTGTCCCCCATTACTGCACTTTCCTTTTTACTTTGTCAATGATCTCATTCCAAGTTTAAGCCTTTAGAGGGCCCAAACTCACTGGCATGCCCAAGTAGGAAAAGTGGGTCCATTCCAAGTTGCATGTGACACCAAATATGTTTGCAATGTTGTGGGCAGTTTGGTTTGTTATGTTCCATCCATAGACACAGCTTTTGTGCTGGTTTACTAAACCTCCAGAGTACCCCATGTATTGATCTAGCAGTTTCTTGAATCGTCTCGCAATTGTAGTGGAGGCGGCCCCAATTAATAATGTGTCATCTGCAAACTGTGAATGATTAATATTTTTGACTCCATTTCCAAATTTGATACCTGTTATAAGACCCACTCTTCTATTGTGGTCCAAGACTTGACTGAAGGATTTTGCCATGAGGATGAAGAGCTAGGGGGAAAGTGGGCAGCCCTGTCTGAGACCCCGGGAGGATTGGAAAGTTTCACTTGGTCTACCATTGATTAGGGGGGAGATCCATGGTCTGGATATACATGCAACAATAATATTAATGAAGGGAGTTTCGAAGCCCATCTTTTTTAAAACAACAATTAGGAAGGAGTGCCTTACTCTATCGAAGGTGTTTGCCAGATCAAGCTTTAGAACGAATCCTTTCTCTTTCCTGGATAGGCTCGAGTGGATGGCTTCTTGAACGAGAAGGATGGAGTCAGTGATATGTCTATTGGGCAGAAAACCTCCTTGATTTTCAGATATCAAGGAGGGGAGGAGGGGCTTGAGATTCGTAGCTAGAATTTTGGTAAGAATTGTGTAAGAAGAGTTGCAAAGGGATATGGGGCGGGATCTGGAGAAGGAGGAGGGCCGATTTCCCTTGGGTATGAGGGCCAGGAAGGTGGAATTGGTGTATCCTCCAAGTTTCCCTTTCCTTTGCGCCCATCGAATCATCTTTGTCAGATCTTTTTTTATCAGAGTCCAGAACTCCCTATAGAAGCAGGTGGGGAATCCGTCGGGCCCTGGTTCCTTATCTGGATGCAGGCTCCAGATTGATCTTTTAATTTCCTCTTCTTTGATTTCTTTGCTTAGATTGTCATTCATCTCTTTAGTGACGCCTTTGGGCAGATGCTGGAGCAAGTCAGAGTAGTCTTCTGCCCCTTTGACTTTAGTTAGGAGGTCTCTGTAATGCTTAGAGGTTGCATTCTTTATGGCCTCTTGAGTGTTGTGCCTATTTCCTTTGCTGTCCATGATTGTATTTACATTATTTTTGAGCTTTCGAGCAGTGGCCTGTTTATGGAAGTAGGTTGTATTTTTATCTCCCCCTTGTAGCCATAATTGTCAGGATTTTATGCGCCATTTGATTTCTTCCTCCCTGTTAATGTGGGTCAGCTGTGCGTATAAAGTGTTCTCCTGCTCTTTGTTTTGTTGCGATAATCCATGCTCTTCTATCCTTGCCTGCACCTCTTCTAATTCATTTTTTACTTTCTTTTTGGTCTCCTCTGGCTCCTGATAAATTTCTTTGGCCCAGTCTTTAAGTGCCTTCTTGATTCTTTTTAATTTGGTTTCCCATATAAAGCTTGGCGAGCCTTCCCCATGCTGGCTCCAGGTTTGCTTAACAATTGCTCTGGCTGTAGGATTTCGATTCCAAAGAGGGTTGTATTTAAAAGGAATAGGGCCTAGAGGGCGGTGGGTTTCCAAAGTTAGAATGATGGGATAGTGATCAGAGGCAGAGGTATTGAGGATGTTGGTGTATCCAACAGAAAAAGATGAGAGGAACGAGATATTGACAAGGAATCTGTCAAGTCGTTCCATTATGTTGCCACTACCAATCCTACGATTACTCCAGGTGTATCTGCGGTTTATAGGAATAATATCCACTAATTCATAATCCTGAATGATGGTTTCCAGGTGGCCTCTAAATGGATCAGGAGCAAAATTTCCTCCCCTTTTTTCATTGGCATGCAAGATTAGATTAAAATCACCAGCGACTATGAGATTTGTATTTCTTTCTCCATCGATGCTTGTCTTCAAATTGTCCCAGCAAATTTCCTTCTCTCTATAATGGTTGGGAACATAAACATTATATATGACTACAGTTTTATCACTTGTTCTGTTTTCAAGTATGGTTCTGATCCAGTTCTGGTGGATATTTACTGAGTTGCAGATCCATTTGATGCTGTCCCAAATGGTGACAATTCCTCCAGAGGCTCCTCTAGATTCACTAATGCTTCCTAAGTACTGCTTCTGCTGATCTATAATTTTTTTCATTTCTTGCTGATCTTGTTTTATTTCCTGTATTAGCATTATTTCTGGCTTCTCATTGTGGATTAAATCTCTGAGAGCTGCTATTTTTGAGGGGTGCCCTAAGCCCCTGCTGTTCCATGAGAGGATTTTCATCATGATGTATTGGGCGTGCGGAGAGGTGCTCGCCTCTCTTGTTCTTTGCCACTTGTCTCTTTCTCTTGGTGTCCAAGGATGAAGGATTCTACTGGGGCTTTTGTGCCCATTGCTATGTCCTTCTGGGCATTCTCATCTCTATGTTGCTTAACGGATTTCCTGCCAGGTCCCGGTTTCTTGTATGTATCGCTTGATGCTCCATGTTCTTTTGAAGAGCTCCTAGTGATCCTTGATGAGAGGGGCTTGAGGGGGGGTTGAGAAGTGGTGATCTGAGGTAAATGGGAGTCTGGAGGCTCTGAGGAGGGGTTTTCGGGGGCAGAATCGACAGTGGAAAGGATTAGAAAGGGGTTGGAGGAGGAAGTGAGGGGCAGATCAGGAGAAAGGCCAGAAGGGAAAGGAGGAGAAGAGGGAGGATGGTGGTTAGAAGGTCCAAGGATGTCAGAATCCATAGAGGGCTTGACGGGGGGGGGGGGGGGGGGGGTTGATTCCTCTTTTTTAACAGGTTCCCAGTGCCCATCTTGCTCATCGTTCTCTGCATTAACATTTTAGTGCATGTGTTAGCAAAATGTCCGTATTCGTGACATACCTTACATTTAAATGGTAATCTGCTCATAATCCAGCTGCTGAATATGGCTCCAGTCATCCACTTTTAGCTTTATTGCTTCAGGTAGTCCTCTTCCTAGATCCACCTCGACACATATCCTTGCGCAGGCTTGCATGTTGTCCTTGGGCTCGCTTCTGTCAATATATTTTCCAACAGCATTCCCTATTGCCCGAACTGATTCGTCTCCCCAACAATGAAGAGGAAGATGGGGAAGACGAACCCAAACTGGAACGACACTAGGAATATCCAGTTCCAGATCGAAATTTGGGGTCCATTTATTGAGATAGAGGCCCCTAGAATCCATGAAGTACGGTCCGTTCCTGAAGATCAAATCCTTGTATGCTTTGGACTCAAAATGGAATGTGTAATACCCTTTTCCGCAGAATCTTATTGATATTTTTCCAGGAATCTTGTCCGACCAGTTTCGTTCTACCCATCTTTGAACCGTTCTTGGCGATGACCATAGGCCTGTAAATTGCCCAATGAGACCTTTCTCAGCCAGGGATAGCGCTGCCATGCGAGGAAGTGTTGGAGGCAGCTGAACTTCCTGAAGAATATCAAGCTTCTTGACAAGGCGCTGAGGGGGGAGTGATTTTACCAGGTCTGAGAAGGCTTTTTGGGGATTGTGGTACTCCTGAGACGGATCTGGGGGGGCCATCGCTGGGGCCAAGGCCTAGGCCACTGCGCTGCTGGTTGGGGCCGATCTCATAGGGCACGATCAGGGCGCGCACAGCTCCAATTGCTCAACAAGCATTCCGCTAAGACTCCTAAGATTGATCGACACTAGCTAAAATTATTTTTATTATTGTTTTTATTACGTGACATATATACACATACAGGTGGAGAATTAGTAACTAGTCGGAGTCATCTTGCGAGACCCAATTTTAAATCTGGTTGGCTGCCATTATAACACTCGAGCTATAACACCTAGTAGAAAACTTATGACTTAGTTAAAACTAAGGTATTCCACTTGTGAACATCTACCTTTCTAACTTTATCACGATAAATAGACATGTCATTTTACAAAAATAAAAAACCGACTTAAAAATAAATTACCATAAAAATAAATTCAAATTTAAAAATACTCTAAATTCAAATTTTAATTAAAAAAAAAAACAAAAAAACAAAAAAAAACAAAAACAAAACACCACCATTAAATTTAAAAATAATATCCCACCAAAACACTTCCACACTAAACAAAATAAAAAATATATAATTATCAAATGTTTCTTAGAAATTCCTTAACCTTTAAAACTAATATAAACCAAAAAAGGAAAATTGGAAATGACTAACTTGAAATAAATAAAGGTGAACTAGCAAATCCCATTCTTACTTAAACTAAAAACAACTCAACCAAATCAAATAGATTGTAGTAATGTCTAATTTAAAAAATCATTCAATTTAGATACTTTTAATATCCAATTTAAAATAAATAAAGGTCAACTAGTGAATCCCTAATTCTGACCCAAACTAAAAACAAATCAAATCAACCAAGTTAGATTTTAGTAAAAATCAAACTTAGAAGTGAGAAGAAAATATTAAATAACGAAAATGAAGTCAAAAGGAATTTTTTCAGATCTTAATTAAAAGAATGATGAGACATGTGATATGCACTAGAGTTCAAATTATATGAATAAGGTGGTTGGGCACTCACACTCCTAAGGTTAAATATCACATGACTTATATTTATAAAGTGGGGTGGGCACTCACACTCTTGGTTAAATTAAATTAAATTGAATTTTTATTAAATTAAATTATTTATAAAATATTAAGTATTTATTTGATGTTTTATTTAATATAAGTATTTTTATTTATATACATAAATTCCACACATAATTTTATTCATGTGACTTTTTCGTTGTTTTCTTAAGCATAATTGTAGCATAAATTCCACACATAATTTTGCTTAAGCATAATTGTAGCATCCACTTCAATAAATAAAAGTTCTGAGAATAAAATTTTAAGATGAATTGAATGCATTTATTCAAGTTTTTAGAATAATTTTTAAAGATGAATTGACTGCATTTATTCACCTACTTTATTAAGGATGTTATAAAAGGTTATGAGAGTGCAAGTATGTTTCAAGCCAACACTATTATATAATCATAAATTTCATATTTATGGATGTTAATTAATTATTATAAAAATGAAGATGGCAATTTATGGGAGAAAATCCATACTAAGTACTTTATTTTACCACTTGCTCAAAGATTTATATCTCATATTTAACCTGTACATTATGTTCATTGAGAGGCTCAGTATATCAAGAAAGAGAATCATTATAAAAAAGTTAGGAGATATTCATTTAGCTTTAAATCTTTTTGAGTGGAGATAAGGGATTTTGCAAATAGAATCTCAAAATAATTATCTTAATACATAGTTGGAAAATGTTTGAATTTCATTTTCACAAGTCATTTCTAAATCCAACCATGCTTCTCTTTTTTTCATGTTTTTCCAATTTCATAAGAACAACAAATTTGTAGTATGTGCTCATCTTTCTTTTCAACATTTCTATTTTGGGCTTGTCCAACCATATTTATTTTCATGAACATTTTTTGCAAACGATAGTTCAAGTAAAAAAACAAAGAAGATAACTTGCAATAAAAATTTCTCTCTCCCATATAGATTTGTACTCATTTCTAAATACTAAAAATGGCTTTGGATCTTCTCACCCCACTTTAAAGTTGTGACGATATCCACCTTTGTGTTGGGATTTTTAGGTTTAAAATTCATAAGAACTTTTAGATCCTTTAACTTTGTCCCTACATCAAAATTCATATAAGGCTAGTAATTTACAAGGTGGTTTGTTTTTTTGTTTTTTTGTTTTTTTGTTTTTTTGTTTTTTTGTTTTTTTGTTTTTTTGTTTTTTTTTTTTTAAATAGTAACAGGTAAATTATTAGTATATTCTATTTGAAAACACAACAAAATTACATCCAAAAACTTTGACTAGCAAGATTTTCCATAGTTTTCTATAACAAGTCTAAAATTTGTAAATCTAATAGACCAGAGATTTGTTACATGCAGCTAGAGGTGCGTATAAGTGTACTTCCTATAGTATATGCCAAAGTATTTATAACATTTAGCTAGCAAAATGAAAATTACAAGGATTGAACACCATTTTAATCATCTTAATAGAAACTACAAAGTTCAGATCAGGCAAACCGACTAAGGGAGAATGTGGAATTGATAGAGGATGTTGGGGTCATAGTGACTCGGGTTCTGTCCCTTTAATCTGCATGTACACTTTCTAGATGCTCTCTTAATACATTCAATTCATCACTTGATTTGCATATGGTGCCTTTATTCAATCAATTTCCATCAACAAGTTGAATTGAATTGATAACTTGTTTATTCACATTCTAAGGGAGGTGATCTCCATTTACACCTCGACTTCCACTGCACCAATATCTGCTTTTGAAATTCGACATTGTCCTCACCTAACATCTATTTTGAGACCCAAATGTCAAATCCTCTCCTTAATGGCTCGATCAAGGGTGCGTATACATGCTTGCCAACTTCTATTAGTCACCAATATCATGTATGATACTATTATCACCAAGGGATTGTCAAGGCATTGTGAGCAAATGGAATTGGGACTATGTCACTTTAATTGCTCATGTTAAATCATCCAAACCAGCAAATTTGCTCTTAAATTTGAGACCTATGTTGATCCCGATGGAAAGTGAAATCATGATAATGGAGTAATTACTTCCTTATGCCAACACACTGACCTGTATTTCCCATGCCTAACCCTCCTTCATTGTTACTTTAGTGACATCCTTCATCACCATTAACAATGTGTTAGTATAAGGGGATTATGTTCTACTACCATTGGCTTTAATGTTGATCTTTGTAGATTGGGCAAGTACTTATGCACAACCCTAATTGTTAAAGCATGCAAAACTCGTCCAATGTCTCCTTAGGAAAATTGCTCAACTATTGAGTAAGTTGCTAATGTAACTTAGCCTATGTCTAAGTGAGGAAAGAACAAAATTAATTATGTTGGCTATTAATCTAAAAATACTTAGGAAAAACAAATTATTTACTTTAGTGGTTATGTTTAATCTCAATCGTTGATCACAAGTGAGGTGAGATCTAATATCGACCATCTACCACTTTGGAAATTAGGATTGGGGATTTAGGCTGATGTAAAGTTATACAAGCAATGATAAGGAGAGGAGAAAGGCACACCATACAATAACACATAACATTGAGAGAGGCATCTCAGTGGTGAGTGGAGAAGGACTTCCATTATAATGTGTCAAGTCTAACAAAGGTGCAAAAGTGTAGCACAAGAGATCCAAGTTGGCCAAGGAGATCAAGGACAAATGTAGGGCTTGATCAACTAGATTGGATCTAGGGTAAGTTGTAATTGTAAATTTCTCGGTTGGGTCGTTATCTCAAGATTGTAGGTTTTAATCATATACAAAAATTACTTGCAAACGAATTCTTAAAAACAGAAAATATACAATGGCAAGAAACACAAAACAAATACACAGAGATTCTCCCCTGGATCCCAAAATCGGGACAAATTGATTTCATTATTGTTCCTTTCAATATATATATATATAATATATATATAATATATATATGTTGAAGCATTCATCAACCCCATTCCATTAACCTTGGATTAGAACATAATTGTAGTTCTCTTGACCGGATCTACAAAATACCATGGGCAGAAAACCATCATGCCCAAAACCATGTGCAAAACCCATGCACAAAACCATAGGTAGGTCTGCCCACCTAATACAGGGCTCGAAAAAAAATCATGGAAAGAATATAACGCACACCCAACATTCTTCCACTTGTTGTTTTCTTTTCCACATAGGGGATCACAGGAGAGCTTAGTCATTGGTCCAACCCTAAAACACCCATTGTTTCTCTACACCAAGAAAAATTCTTAGTGCTCACAGACTTTGTCAATGCATCTGCAACATTTTTTAAAGTGCCCACCTTTATCAACAACACCTTTTTGTCCTCAACCATATCCCTCATAAAGTGATATTAAACATCAATGTGCTTTGTTTTTGAATGATTAGCAGGGTTCTTTGCCAAGAAAAATGCACTTTGGCTGTCATAGTCTATCCTTATAGTTCGTTGTACTAACCCCACACTTCAACACAATCTCTGTAACCAAATTGCTTCCTTGCTTGCATGAGCGGGTGTCATGTATTCTGCCTCTATAGTTGAAAGTGCCACTACAAACTGTCTCTTACTCATCCAACTGGTTGCACCTCCAAATAGGTTAAACACATACCCACTTGTAGATCTTCTATGATCCATATCTCCAACCCAATCTGCATCAACAAAGCCATGAATGTCCAAAACTCTATCCAATCATGGTCTTCCTTAGTAGCACATACCATAGTCACTAGTGCCATGCAAATACCTGAAAGACCGCTTCATTATTGTCCAATGCTCCTTCCCTGGTTTTGACATAAACCTGCTCAATACTCCCACTGCATGTGCAATGCCTGGTCTAGTACAGACCATTGCATACATCAGGCTACTGATTGCACTTGCATCTGTAACATAGGACATGTCCTCTTCCTCTTCTTATATCCTAGGACACTATTCAGCAGATAACTTTACACCTATAGGAATATGAACCTTCACCGTTTACTATCCTGCATATTAAACCTCTGAAGTATTGTCTCAACATACTTCCTCTGGTTTAACCAGAGCTTCCTCTTTACCTGATATCGTTTAATTTCCATGCCCAAAATATAGTTTGCAGCACCAAGATCCTTCATGTCGAATTTGGAGGACAATTGGGTCGTCAAAAAATCTATAATTTTTTTTTGTCATTTCCAATCAACAACATATCATCCACATACAAGACCAGATAAATAACACAATCACCAATTAATTTAAAATACACACAGTGATCTGCTTTGCTTCTAGTGAAGTCAAATCCCTGTATAAATGTATCAAATTTCTGATACCACATGCTTAGTGATTGTTTTAACCCATACAGAGACTTTTTTAACCTACATACCAGTTCTTTCTTTCCATTCACTACAAAGCCTTCATGTTGGTTCATGTAGATCTCTTCTTCTAGATCCCCATGAACAAATGTTGTCTCCATATCCATCTATTCTACCTCAAAATCAAAAGCAATAACAACAAATAAAAGTAATCTAATATAAGCTACCTTGGAAACAGGAGAAAAAATACCACCAAAATCAATTCTCGACACCTGGGAATAACCTTTTTCTACCAACCGAGCTTTGTATTTCTCCACCTTGCCTTTTGCATTCATCTTATTCTTAAACACCCATTTTCTTCCAATGGGTTTCCTTCCAACCGGCAACTCCACCAGATCCCAAGCCTCATTTTTGTCCAAAGATGCCATTTCATCAACCATGGCCTCTTTCCAAAGTTTGCCATCCTCTGAATCTACTGCCTCCCTAACAGTTCTCGGATCATCATCAATAATAGATAAAGAAAAATTTGAACAAAAACTAGATGGACTATACCTTTCTGGCTGCCTTCTTTCTTGAACTGACATTCTTACAACTAGAGTTTATGGCTCTTCATCTTCTAATTCTTGTTCCGCTATAGAGTCTGATTCTTCCTCCTTTAGCTCAAACTTTATCTTCTCAGGTTCCTTTGGTAAGACTTCATTTTTAATAACATCTTTCGCTCTCTAAACACCACATCTCGGTTGTACACAACCTTCCTTGTTTCTGGGTTCCAAATCTTATAACCTTTTAAACCATCCTAATACTCAATAAAGATGCACCTTTCAAATTTACTATGGAACATGTACATATGCATCACAGTCAAATACCCTCAGAAGTGAAAGAGAGTATTTCTTACTAGTACATACCTCATGTGAAGTCTTATCCTCTAACGCTGATGAAGGTGATCTATTAGCCAGATAACATGCAATCTCCACCGCCTCTACCCAGAATTCTTGTCCTAATCTGGCACCACTCGGAATGCTTCTTGCCTTGTCCATCAACGTCATGTTCTTTCTTTCTGCAAGTCTGTTTTGTTGAGGTGTGTATGGAGTAGTCTTATGTCATGCTATACCACACTTCTTATAGAACTCTTAAAATTCCTTCTTGCAGAACTCTCCATCATTATCTGTCCTCAACACCTTTATCTTTTTTTATGTCTAGTTTTCCACTAGAGCCTTAAATTATGTAAACCTATCAAAGACTTCGTATTTCTTCCTGGGGAAATATATCCATGTATTCCTTAAGAATTCATCTATAAATGATACATAATACACATACCTACCTAGTGATGGAACCGACACAGGTCCAAACACATCACTGTACACAAGCTCTAATATCCCTTTCGCCATCTTAGCACCAGAGGGGAAACTTAACCGATTCTGCTTCCCATATACACAATGTTCACAAAAATCAAAATCCAGAGAGCAATTATATGTACCTTCTACCATACAATTACCATGAAGTATTCAAAGGCCCTTCTCTCCAATATGTCCAAGACTTTGATGCCATAGCATGTTATTTTCTCCAGAGACCACTAGATTTTCTGTTCCACTTTTAGGAACCACAAAACTGTTACACCCATCAATAACAGTACTACCCATAAGATTGTACAAAGTTCCAATATGAACTCCTCGCATCAATACCAATGCTCCTCAAACCATCTTTCATGTATCTTTCTCGAACACTGTTTTTACACTTGCATCATCCATCTTGCTTACATAAATCAAATTTCTGGCCAATGCAAGAATATGTAGAACACCCGGAAGTGTTCTAATCCTTCCACCTTGCAACTTCAACTTGAATTTTTCGCATCCAACGATTCTAGCCTTCCTGTCATCCCCTAAGAATACATCACCGTCATCATATTTCTCATACTCGCAAAAACCACTCCCTATGGGGAGTGAAGTGAAAGGATGCACCTGAGTCAATCAACCATGCCTCATGATCTACATGTGTAATTGAAAAAGAATCCAAGTACACATCCCCACCTTTGTCTAAGGTGGTTTTTGCCTCTGTAGAAGGACCATCATCAAATCCATTTCCTTTCTCAGGATCTTTAAATGTACAATCCTTTTTGTAGTTCCCTTCCTTTCCGCATTTCCAAAATACCTTTACAATTTTTCCTGAAGATTTAGATCTCCCACGCGAGGACTTATTTTTATTTTTGTTCTGGGACTGTCCTCATACAGACAAGGCATCTCCATTCTGGCTCTCCATATTTTTCCATCTCATCTCCTTCGATAACAATGATGAGACTATTTCATCAAAATCAAGGTAGTTGTATTGCTACGTATAGCAACAACCAGACTATCCCACGAATTTCATAGAGAACACAGCAAATTGATGCACTTATCTTCGTCTAAAACTTTTATATCAATAGATAACAACTGGCTTACCACAATATTAAAGGCATTCATATGCTCCGTCACTGAGTCTCCATCCTTCATCCTTAGGTTATACAACTTTTTTTGCATGAACAATTTGTTCAGTAGAGACTTTGATTGGTACAAAGTCCCTAAATTGACCCACAAATCCTTCGTCGTATCTTCCCCTAATACATTCAATAATACTGAATCTGAGATACACAATCGTATTATGCTCTTTGCCTTCCGATCCACCTTTGCCTAGTCTTCTGCTGACATTGCCGTTGTTTTAGTACCCGGATCTACTATGATCCACTGATCGTTATCCATTAGCAGATCCTCCATCTTGAGCTTCTACAACTCAAAGCTCTTACCATTAAATTTCCTGATCTCTATCTTTCCATTGCTTGCCATCTTCTTTCACCGCAAGAATCAATCTCGCATATCTCCCATTGAACAAGATCTGCCATAGCCCGAGAAAAACCCCTCAGTAATAAAGGCGTCCCCTTGAAGCTTAAACAACTCTGATACTAAATGTAGGTTTTAACCCTATACATAAATTACCTGCAAACGAATTCTTAAAAACAGAAAATATACAATGCTGAGAAACACAAAACAGATACATAGAGATTCTCCCCTGGATCCCACAACCGGGACTACCAGATAGATTTTTCATTATGTTCCTTTTAATGTTACAATACATATATATACATGTCGCAGCATTCATAAACCCCAATCCATTAACCCTGGATTAAAACATAACCGTAGTTCCCTTGACTGGATCTACAAAATACCATGAGCAGAAAACCATCATGCCCAAAACCATGTGCAAAACCCATGCACAAAACCATAGGTAGGTCCGCCAACCTAATATAAGGTTCAAAAAAAAGAAAAAAAAGTGGAAAGAGTATAACACACACCCAACAGAGATGAGAGCCAAAGTAGGTTTTGATTTAATGAAGAACTTATTTGATTAGGTAGAATTTGGATGTGTCACATGTGATTGAGATCGATTCTTAATATTTTCTTCTGCTAAATAATTCTGTTAAGAACCTAGTTATGCATTTATTTAGTAGATTTATTATCTACTAGCTTAATAAAGCATTAACTGCTAGGTTCAAGAAATTGACATGGTATCAGAGCGATAAAATCTGAGAACTAATCTTAAGGTGCTAGGGTTATACAATGATTGTTGGCGCTAAGTTCAACCATGACCTTATGAGAAGCTAGGTTTACTTTTGTAGATGTAGGGACGTACAAATCAAATTTGGCTTCAAATTAAATATAGAAAAAATAAAAAGGTGTTGGGACAAGTTTTGGGTGGATAGAATTGCAGCACTCTAAGGTAGTTTTGGCAGTGTGCGTAGAAGGATGGAGCAAAAACAACACGCTGGAGAATTGTGCAGTTATGTCAAAGTGTCCAAAGTTTGCACGAAATGGAGAACCTCATAGTCACCAGCAACGCAGAAGCAAAGGAGAAAGAACAGTTAAGTTTGATTGTATCATTTTCCTTGTGTTGATTTGGTCTAGTTTAGCATTTGTAGCATGTCTGCCCATGATAATTCCATACCTGGGTATTTCCCATAGTATTTCACTTTATGAAATCATGTATAAATTGCCATAAGTCGAAGGGGTTAAGGTTGGTTCATTGTTGGTTTGTCGTTGGCTCATTAAGGAATTATGGGTTCACTAGTGAATAATGGTTTTGGATGGTCTTTTTATCTTATTGATGTATCTTTGTAATGATGAAAGTAGGTTGGTGAGCCAAGGTAAAATGTTGTTGTAAGTTTTGCGTTAAGCTGTCCTTTTTAAAGATTAATAGTAAATGGTTGGAGTTTAGTTTGTCTGTAGCCTCTGTGTTTTATGAATAAGTCATGTTTGATGTTAGTAATGCTCTGTTATTATGGTTGTAATGCATGGATGAATTGGGTACAACGTCCTAAATAGTTAAAGGACCCATTTAAAATTTTTGGTTTATGTACTATGGTAGTTTATTATCTGGTTTGGGTATTTGTTGTTGAAGTAAATGAGTTGTTGAACTCTGTAATGTGTCTACATATTCTCGATTCCAATCCCCTTCATCACTGCAAAACCTGGTTCCTACAACCACCCATTTGTGCCTCGAGTGAGACTTCGAATGTCCGCAGGTGATGTTATAAGGGTTGGTACCAAGCGAAGTTTTGTTGGTCACCTTATGTACTTAAAGCCCAGGTCAGATTCAATTCAGTGCTAACAAATGGTTTTTTTGCCAAGATCAAGGTTCATGATTATAGGGGATGTTGAATCCTACGAAGGAAGAAATCAATCACTGGTTTGAAGAAAAACTGCAAGAATTTGCTATTAGTGAAATCGGGAAGCGACAAATCAATGTTGATGCTTGGCTGCAACAATATGTGTTTACTGATCTTTATGAAATATTATTTGTTTAGTTTATATAATTGCTTGCAAAATGGATCTATAAATTATATGATCTGAATAGGAACTAGCACCCAGTTGAACATAGAAGGTGGACTATTTTAAGTGAGTTCAAAAATTACAGTTTTTGGATAAAAAAAATTCTCGAGTAGTTAACTTTTGGTTTGAAAATGTGATTGGAGAACTTATTACCAAATTTGCAATTGAATCTATAATTTCCTGTACGCTGCTGAGAGGAAATTCTTGAAGGGTCCACAAGGTAGAAATATTCAGGCATTGCCTACTTTTGTGAAGATGTTGTTGTGTGATAAGGGTTTTGAAGACGGAGTTTTACACCATAAGTAGCTAGACCCCTTATGTGTTAGGGGCGAGTTGGGGGATGGCTAAGGAATAATATGAGGGGATAGGGTTGGGATGTAGGAGTATATGGAAGAAGAGGACAAAGGAGTTACAGAAGATCCCTAAATGAGATCGTGAGGAGGTATGCCAGAAAAGTTAAGATATTGCATGGAAAAGAAAATATTCCAAAGTTTGAGAGTGGTTTTTTGCCCAATGGAAGAAGGTTATGAGGTAGCAGTGACAGAGGAGAGAGGTATGCGTCAGTGCTTGTAGTTGGTCGAAGTCCAGCAAAGGAGATTTCAAGAGGTCATATGAGAAGGAGAAGTAGTGGAGACCATATATTAGAGAAATTTTGAGGTCTAAAATGGGCCTCCTAAGGAATATTATAAAATAATAGTGGAAATATTAAAATAAGATTATATTACATCATCAAATTTTAGAGGGAAAAAAGAAAAACTACTTTTCAACTCGTATTTTCAACTTATCTCTCTATGGTTTTACTCAAATTTTGAGCGGAAACACTCATTGGATGCAAAATTGTATTCCTCATCCAATGAGTACCCATATTGCATACTTTTGATAGACCCATCTACATGAAAAATGAGAAATGCATGTGATTGCAATCACGTTTTTTGATGTATTTCTCACTTTTCATGTAGCAGGGTCCATCAAAATTATGCAACATGAGTACTCATTGGATGAGGAATTAACTTGTGCATCCAAGGAGTACTCCCGTTCAAAATTTGAGTAAAACCGTAGGGAGATAAGCTAAAAATATGAGTCGAAAAAAGTAAGTTTTTATTCTATTTGTTTTGATCTTTTTACTTTTTAATTCCCAAAATGGTGAATCATCCTCCATGGTTGACATCATCATCTTGAATTCTATTGGTTCTTGTAAAGTTGATTTTGGTTGTAAATTTTTTTTTTTAAGGCCCATTTTAAACCTCAACATTTCTCTAATGGAAGTATGGAAAGAGAGTGCTTTGGCATACCGCATGTAAAAGGAAAGGATGAGGAACTTTCGCATTCTAGCCCGAGAATAACAAAGAACATGCATCCCAAGGACCCTACTCAAAATATGCCCTTTGTTGAACCTGTGACCCCACACACACCTATTCATACAAAGGTAAGCTCCCTGAGTATCATTTTACATACCTTAGTTAGCAAAGGAAGCGAAGATAGTCAAGATAGTAGTAGGAGCCAATCTAGAAATTTTAGAAGAAGTGGACCACAGACTCCTCCATTGAAACATATTGCGCAAGGTGTGCCACATTATATGATGATTACACCAAGTAGACCATTGTCATGAGCTAGGAGTTAGAAAAAGATGGCAGTCACTTCAAAGATGTCGACCTTTCATGGTTATGAAAATGAAGATCTGGAACAACATTTATTTGTTTATGAGGCAGTATTGGCTACCAATAATGTTCAAGATGATGCCACCAAGATTACATAATTGGGGATTGATTTTAGAGATTGGGCCTTGACCTAGTATATGAAGTATAAGAATAATGCTCCAGTTGGTCGGTCGAGAACTTTAGGAGATATTAAGTAGATGATTATGAAAGAATTTTGTAGGCCTAAGTCTGTATCTCAATGTATTATGGGGATGAAAGAAATTAAGCAGGGGCATAATGAATCTATCTGGGACTATGTTCAATGGTTCAAAGTGTTGCTAGGTCGGTTGGCATTTGAGATCTTAGATGAGTAACATAAGGAGTGGCTCATTGTGGGATTGTGATGCAGGAGCATTCAGCTCATAAATATCATTGTATTTTAGTAGACATAGGGGGTCTTGTGTTTTCAAGGAAGTTGGTTTCCTATGTATTAAATTAATGTAATTATTAAGGTTTTGAGTGATTTTAATGAGAGAAACTAGAATAGGGATTAATTAAGGCATATTTGTAAATGTTCTCGAATGTAGGAGAACATGAGAGAATTAGGATAGTCGAGAGTTTGAGAGATTTAGGAATTAATTGTAAAAGCTTAGATTAGGAATTAGTTGATGATTTTGTGGATTAGAGAGGATCCTTAGAGATGAAGAGATTTTAGGATTTTTTTGAGAAGGTTATGGATCTAAACCAGGAATTGGTTATAGAATCCTTTTATATAAATGTAAGCCTAAAAGGCATAGAAGAAGGTTAGCTAGCTAGGAATTAGTTGAGAGTTTGATTGTAGCCTACAGGCAGATAGGGAAACAAGGCCATTGATAAGAAAATCAGGCTAGAGAGAGACAAAGACTCATGATGTAATTATTTGTTTATATATACACAGAGATTTTGATTCCTGAGTGTGTGATGTGTGTTGATTGATGGAATTATAGATTGTGTGTGAATTAGAAGTAAATCTACATAACATAGGGTTACAGGTGTGCAGAACCAGAGATCAAGTGTAGGGAAGAGTGTATCGGGTTTACACGCAGATAGTGTTGGAGGAACCCTTCAATGTTACAGCGAAGGTATACTGTAAGGTTCTTAAAACCTAAGGATTTATGAAGTGGAAGCTTAAAAGTGCAAAGGAATGAAGAACAAAGTTGAAGATCGGGATCAGAATAATTGAAGATCGGAAGGCGAGAATAAAGACACAGGCGAAAACCCAAACAAATGGACTATTACATAGTAAGAACAAAAAGAAAGTAAAGGCACAAAGAAATGAAGTAAACACGCATAGGAGCTGTTGGATCAGTTAGATCAACGAGCGAAATTGTGTGCGATAGACGGATAAGATCTTATCGCGCAAATAAAGTAAGAAGTTGAGCGGCGGAGATTAAGCCACGTGTTAGCAAAAGGACGAAGCGGTTTTCGTAAGCGGGAAGCTGTTTCTTGTGCACCCTCGAAGTTGTAAGTGGTATTCCAAAATCAGACGTGATAAGGTTTTATGCAATGAAATTAAACCCTCGTTGAATTCCAGCCATTAGGACCGTCCGTTGGGTGATTGATCGGACACATATTGCTTCCGAAAGTGTGTGCTGGTTAATTTGGAATTCAGACACGATGAGGTTTTATACAACGGGCTTAAAACCTCGTTGAGTTCCGATAATCGTGACTGTTCAATGGTTGATTGATCGGACGGTAATCATGGTCGAATGTGCACATAGGTTAACAAGTCGGGCGGACTTGATGAGTTATTCAAAGAAGTTTAACTTCTTTGAGTTCTGGCAGGTGAATGGGTTAAAGTTGGAGATCGCGCGATAACCATTGATCTGAAGGAAGAAATCAACGGTGCAGATTTGAAGCGAAAGGTTGAGCATCGATATATGTGCTAAGGTCGTGGAATGGCGGAAAGGTAAGGATTAAGCATGGTTTATGTGTAATTTCTATTATATGGAATTATAATAGAAATAAAGTGGAATATATATATTATGGGTTAAGTCGAGGTTAACCAAAGTCTAAAAGACCATGCTATGGTTAACATGCGCGGACTATTAACCAAAGGTTATGAAGAATCGTATAAAGTTTCACTTAGAGTTTACGAAAGGGTTAGACTTTAAAGAGTCAAATGAAGCGTTTCTGCATAGGTTTATTTAAGGAGCCTTAAACCTTGATCTAAGAGAATTTTTCTCTAAGTATGGAATTTTGAGAATTCCTGGGACACACATAGTGTGACATGCAATTTTACATGCATGTTGTGGATATATGCGGCTTTGGCTGCATCATTATGGTATATGCAGCTTAGGCTGGCACCATTTGGTATCAGAGCAGAACAAATAAATTCCACGTGAAAAATTCTTTGAGAAAATTTAGAACATAATTATGTTTTGAAGGTGTGTATACAGGTGAATGGTAGAACAAGATCATGCAGAGATCTTGAAGGTGAGATGATATGTTCTTGTTTTAATTTGGTTTGAAGATTGGAGAGTTTGTGGTCTTTATATTTTCACACAGGCAGTGGCATAAGAAGGTGAGAAGATTGCAGCAACCTAGAGAAAGGAGTGCTCAATTGGTTCCAGAGGAGAGAACCAGAGAGATGCCAAAAGACTGAGCTCAGAGAAGAGAATCTTAAGGAGACATGTGTAGCAAGAAGGAAACTTGTTACTACAGAGGTTTTGTTGCAACACACAGAAATATCATAAAGGCAATTCCACAAAGGATGTGGGTAGAATTGCTAAGGGATGAAGGAAGCTGGTAAGAGTTTCTGAATGAAAGCAGAATGTGGTAGAACCTTGAAGAATCCCAATAGAGGTTGGATAAAGTGGACAGTTGTGTTCTTAAAAGGTGCAGATGAGTTGAAACCTAGAAGGAGCAGAGAGAAGTGCTCAAAGAGGTTCCAGAGATAGAGAACCAAGTGCTTGCCAAAAGACCAAGTACAGAGGAAAGCTTTTTGAGGTAAGTGGCAGTAGGGAGAACTTGTTGTTGCAGAGGCTTTAGTGTAGCTCAGAGTAAGTGAGTGAGGAACTCATGAAGATAGAGAAGAAGATGACTACTGATATTCATAATAGAGGTAACAGAGGTTCTGAGGAAGACCACAACAGAAGAAAAGTGAAGAAGGAGGTTGCCAAGGCAAATGGCAAGAGAATGAATCAAGAGGAGCTTGACAAGGAGATTGCAGAGTTAAAAGAACAACTCGATGTATTAATGATGATACTAGAGGAAAACCAAAGACAAGGTTGGGTCTTGAGGAAAAAGGCAGTGAAGTGGCATAAATTATAGGAAGGCTACATCAGAGGCAAGTGAAGTGGCTGGTGGAAAAACTCAGAGAAGCTGAGTTTGAAATGGAAGTTTCCATTTGTGAAGCAGAACAAGGTGAAGTTCTAGGTGAACATGAATAATGGAGATTAGTTAAAGATCTCATGAACTATTGTGATAGTTCAAGGTAGCATGAAATAATGTGGACAAAGGTAGCTGAAGAGGCTATAAAACCTTGTATTTTTGAATCTAATAGTTTTGGTGTGTTTGCAGGTTTTATAGAGGATTGGCAGTCTTATGAAGCTATCATAAAAATTGATAAAAGTCACCAGAGTTCAGAGGAGAACTTGGATCAACATATTGATGTGCTGAAGAAGATGAAGAGTACTTCTCAGAAGATAAGTATTCTAGAGCAGAGTATGATGGAGAATGCATCTTGAATGAGGAAAATATTGAATTGTTGCAGCAGAAGAAAATTATTGATGAATTGATATTTGGAGCTGTTAAAAAACAAGGACAATTTCTTGTGGAAGAAGGAGATGAAGTTCAGCCTGAAGAGCTGATATGTAAAACATTAGTTGAGGCTGTTGAGCCTTACATTTTTCAAATTGACAATTGTTGTATGAATATAGGGATTATAAGTGTTGAAGGAGGGCAGTTCTCAAATATTGTTACATAACATGGAGTTGATGAAGTATTGATTTTTGAAAACGTAAGGAGAGAACATGAACTTATTTTTGTGAAGATGAATGAGGCAAAACTGTCTAAGGAAGACAATCTGATTGAATCATTGAGCAATAATGACCATGTAAAGGATGAAGCTGGAAATGAAGAGCATTGTGATAAAACACCTGCTAAATGTAAAGAGGAAATTGAATTGCTGGAGAAGTTGCTAAGAGGAAATGGTAATAGAAAAGAAATGGCTACAACAGTACTTGACAGTAGCAAAGAGTCTCTAAAAGACATGGAGATAGAAGAGTGTTTTAATTCACAAACCAATAGTTTGTTTGCAGGAACAGTGAATAGAATGAATGAGTGTGATGCTGTGATTGAAGAAATTGAACAGAGGTTATTTGGAGATGATATGGAAGTTCAAAAGCAACAAGAGGGTAAGGATGTAAGGGTAATAAGGATCCAACAACTACAAAGTGAAGGTAACTAGCAAAAGATTAAAGGCAAACCTGAAGAAGAGACTATTTTAGTTGAAAACATAGTAAAGGATCATCAACCATCATGATGATAGGCACAATGGAGATAACCAGGGAAGATGTTCAGGCAGTCAATAAAGAAGAAGGACTAAACTCTCATCAAAGGATCAATGAATGGGAGAAATAATTGGAGCTACTGGAGAAATGGTTGAAAGCACCAGTAGGGAAGAAAGAACCTGATGAAGATTGCAAAGGATATGTAAGAGAGGAAGAGAAAAAAGTCCAACAAAGAAATGAGTTGGACATAGAAATTGAATTGATGATGGAATTGATGAGAAAAGTGTCTCAAAAGGAGAAGACAACAAGAAGAAAGCAAAACAACAACAAGAAAAAGACAGTAGCAGACTGTGAGAGCATAACTAGTGGGGCAATGCAGCATAAAGTGTGGAGACCTGGAGAACAACAACAAATAACAACAGTAACCAAAGACAAACTACAGAACAAAGTTTGGGACCCTGGAGGTTTTCTATCAACATATGAGAACACATGATAAGGAGATCTTGAATGTTTTCAACCTTGAGAGTCTGATGCAAGAGCATTCAACTCGGAAATATCATTATATTTTAGTAGACATAGGGGGTCTTGTGTTTTCAAGGAAGTTGGTTTCATATGTATTAAATTAATGTAATTATTAAGGTTTTGAGTGATTTTAATGAGAGAAACTAGAATAGGGATTAATTAAGGCATATTTGTAAATGTTCTCGAATGTAGGAGAACATGAGAGAATTAGGATAGTTGAGAAATTGAGAGATTTGGGAATTAATTGTAAAAGCTTAGATTAAGAATTAGTTGATGATTTTGTGGATTAGAGAGGATCCTTAGAGATAAAGAAGAGATTTTAGGATTTTGTTGAGAAGGTTATGGATCTAGACCAAGAATTGGTCATATAATCCTTCTGTATAAATGTAAGCCTAAAAGGCATAGAAGAAGGTTAGCTAGCTAGAAATTAGTCGAGAGTTTGATTGTAGCCTACGGGCAGATAGGGAAACAAGGCCACTGATAAGAAAATCAGGCTAGAGAGAGACAAAGACTCATGATGTAATTATTTGTTTATATATACACAGAGATTTCAATTCCTGATGTGTGATGTGTGTTGATTGATGGAATTATAGATTGTGTGTAAATTAGAAGTAATTCTGCATAACATAAGCTTGCAGGTGTGCAGAACCAGAGATCAAGTGTAGGGAAGAGTGTATCAGGTTTACACAAAAATAGTGTTGGAGTAACCCTTTAATGTTACAGTGGAGGTATACTGTAAGGTTCTTAAAACCTAAGGAGTTATGCAGTGGAAGCGTAAAAGTGCGAAGGAATGAAGAACGAAGTTGAAGATCGGGATCAGAATAATTAAAGACCGGAAGGCGAGAACAAAGACACAGGCAAAAACTCAAACAAATGGACTATTACACAGTAAGAACGAAAAGAAAGTAAAGGCACGAAGAAATGAAGTAAACGTGCATAGGAGCCGTTGGATCAATCAGATCAACAGGCAAGATTGTGTGCAATAGACGGATAAGATCTTATCATGCAAATAAAGTAAGAAGTTGAACGACGGAGATTAAGCCACGTGTTAGCAGAAGGACGGAGTAGTTTTCGTAAGCGGGAAGTTTTTTCTTGCGTGCCCTCGAAGTTGTAAGCAGTATTTCAAAATTGGACACGATAAGGTTTTAAGCAATGGAATTAAAACCTCGTGGAGTTCCGATAATCGTGACCGTTCAATGGTTGATTGATCGGACGGTAATCACGCTCGAATGTGCGCATAGGTTAACACACCGAGCGGACTCGATTAGTTATCCAAAGAAGTTTAACTTCTTTGAGTTTCGACGAGTGAATGGGTTAAAGTTGGAGATCGCGCAATAGTCGTTGATCTGAAGGAAGAAATCGATGGTGCAGATTTGAAGCGAAAGGTTGAGCATCGATATATGTGCCAAGGTTGTGGAATGGCGGATAGGTAAGGATTAAATGTGGTTTATGTGTAATTTCTATTATATGGAATTATAATATAAATAAAGCGAAATATATATATTATGGGTTAAGTCGAGGTTAACCAAAGTCTAAAAGACCATGCTATGGTTAATATAAGCGGGCTATTAACCAAAGGTTATGAAGAATCGTATAAAGTTCCGCTCAGAGTTTACCAAAGGGTTAGACTATAAAGAGTCAAATGAAGCGTTTCCACATAGGTTTATTTAAGCAGCCTTAAACCTTGATCTAAGAGAATTTTTCTTTAAGTATGGAATTTTGAGAATTCCTAGGACACACATAGTGTGACATGCAATTTTACATGCATACTGTGGGTATATGCGGCTTTGGCTACATCATTATGGTATATGCAGCTTAGGTTGGCACCAGATTGTTGTTGCATATCCATGTGCCTTTGACTCAACGAAACATTCAAACTTAGGACCAAGCTTTAGAGATTGCATTGAAGTTGGAAACATATCCAACATTAGCTACAATAGGAGGAGGAAGTTTTGGCATTTTCAAACTTCAATCATAGATGGTCACACCCACAAATCAATTGTAGGAGTTATTAAAAGGGAAGGAACAATGCTTAGAGGTCTAGTGCACAATTCCTAGAAAGGAGGAGCACCATATAAATGAATGTTCAATTATGAAAAGTTATATGGCGACTGATGTAGCTAATCTGCCAGTGTAAGGGAGAGGATTATGGTGTGAGATATGTAGAGTGTGGGGACATACACCCCAAACTTGTCCAATGATGTAGAAATATGAGACCTTAGCAAGGACTCTATTATGCAACTTTTGTAATTCTGCTGGTCATGACATCCATACTTGCCAAGATTTGGAGCTAATGCGGGATCACACCATGGATTCATACAAGGTACAGGTAGGGAAAGATGGTATGGTAGAGAACTACTAATAGGGTAGAGGTCAAGGTATGATGGGTAGAGGAATTGGAGGGCCAGGACAAGGATGAGGAGAATTAGGATGAAGAATGGGACCAATCATTTGCTACAATTGTGAGTAGCCCAGACATCTCGCTAAAGATTATCCTTATATGTGTTCAACGTGCACATATTATAGGGTTTTAGATCATGTGACAAAGGATTTCCCTCAACTGCTCACTAAAATTCAAGAGAAGAAGGGGCAGAACCTTCAAACTGTTACTATGGAACCACGCCAAAGATTAGTTGCGCATGAATGTGGTTACATCAGGAGGCACCAAGGCTGAGTTAGATGCTGCAAAATAGAATAACACCAATCAACAGCGGGTGGGGCATGAAGATAGCTAGTTGCTTCATAGTGGGATGTTCTAGAAGATATATTAGTCTATGATATGCCCGGAATTCACAATAAAATTTTTGTTAACAGTTCTAACATAGGAGACGGGCCAATCAAGGCATTTTTGAAGGGTTGTTTGGATTTGATGCAGGATGATGGAGCCTTGCAGAAGCTTCACAAGATGATTGAACAATCTACTAAGGATTCAAAAGTTACAACAACACATGCTTCAAGATGTGTAGTTAATCGGGTTGCGCAAAAGAGGAGAACAATTCCAGAGTTTAGGTTTGGTGGGCATATTTGAGAGTTTGATATGGAAAATATTATTTTAGATTTGGGAGCCCACTTGAATATCCTATCAAAGAAGGCATGGGAAATAGTGGAGAGACTTAAGTTCACATGACCCCCTATCTAATCGAGGCTGGAAAACCAATACCTGATATTCCCTATTAGTCGATTGAAAATTATGGAAGTAGACATCGATGGGGTCAAAAGTGTTGCAAACTTTGAAGTGATTGAGATTGTTAATGATACTAACCCCTATCTAGTCCCGTTGGGTATTAGCTGGGCCTTTGACAACTAAGTAATCATTAATTTGAAGAGAAGGAAAATGATCTTTGAATAAGGTGATGTTCGGGCGATTGCGTCGTTGAATCCCAAAGAAGGGGATAGGCATATATGGCATGTTGGAGAGGAATTTGATGCAAAGGCATTAGACAACATATACAACATTACTATAGTAAAGTAGGATTATGTCAACCCGACTATAGATGGTGTACTCAGTTGGCGCAACATTGGTTCTTGTGCTTCAGATTTTGAAGAAGGGCTTGAAAATTAGTAGAATCAATTGCATTAAGTCTCTATTAGGAGGTGTAAGCAAGTGACTCATGTAATGCAATGGATTAGGACAAAGGTGTAAGATCTACCCAGGTATGATGGTTTAATTGATGTTATGTATTTTCTCCAGGAGTTTAAGTAGAAAGTACCCAAGCATTTTAAATTATTAGCATTAGATGTTACTTTGAAAGAAACTCTTGTGCGATGGTGGATCGTGCATAAGGTTGTTGTAGATACTTGGTTAAAATGAAAAATATGTTGGGTATTTGATTCTAAGGCCTAAATCATAAATTAAAGGAGTCAAGTACACTAGGTTGGATTGTCCAAAAACCCATATGAAGAGTTGTATGGCTACCTAATTGAAGGAAGAGACCATAGGAGGAGTGGATCCACAAATTTGTGAATACTTTGGACTTGGTTCCTAAGAACTGGTATATTGAACTGGAGATGCGCAGGGGCACAACTCAATGGGAGGAAATGACTTAGAGTTTCAAGTCCACATTCAACTTTACAACTAAGAATGATGTGTTGGATTGAGCACTTAAGGTGTTGAAGAAGACATTTTTTTCATTAGAAGGTTAGCCTATACATAGGATGACACACTTATGTCAAGCCCATCAACAAGTATGAGAATTCATGGAGTGTTACAATGTTGTAGAAGATATTGATGGTGATGAGGACCCAAGGGACCTGCATAATCAAGAGAACGAGATAGAGTGGACTGTAATTGGACCTGAGCTATAGATGGAGGATTATTCAAATCCTATCATAATGAGGATGGTAAATATTGGCAGTGATGAGAGCCCAAAGATGGATTTGATAGGGAATTATTGGGATGACAAGACTATGGAGAAGATAGTAGATCTACTAAGAGAGTATCAAGATTTATTTCCAAACATGTTTACGGAGATGAAAGACATAGTGGGTGAACTAGGCGACATGAAGATTCCTTTAAAGACAAATGTGAGGCCTATTAAGCAGAGACCCTATAGCCTAAATACAATCTATAAGTAGAAGGTAAAATAGAAATTATACCAGATGCTAGAGGTGGGGATCATTGAACCCTTATATGAGTTAGAGTGGATCAATCCTACGATGGTGCATAATAAGAAAATGAGAGACATATGAATTTGTGTTGATCTGAGAAAGCTTAATGATCCCTGTGTGCTTGATCCATTTCCTACCCTATTCACTGATGAGATTCTTGAAAATGTTGGTGTTTAGGAGGTGTATTCTTTTACTGATGTATTTTCTGCTTATCACCAGATTTTGATTACTAAGGAAGATCGTTATAAAGCTAATTTTGCTATTGAGTGGGGTTGTTGTCAATACATAGTGACATCGTTTGGTCTAAAGAATTCTCCCACAATTTTTTCCTGGATTGTTGTGGCACCATTCAAGGAGTTTATACATAAGTTATTGGAGGTGTAACTGGATGATTAGACCATGTTTAACTTGTTAAAGAAGCATTTAGAGGTACTACAGTTGATGTTAGATAGGTGTCAACAATTACAGATCTCTTTGAATTTGAATAAGTGCATTTTTTGTTCCCCTTTTGGCATTTTAATGGGTCACATTGTGTTTAAGCAAGGATTGTTGGTGGACCCTACCAAGATTGCAATTATTGTAGATCTACCTCCTCCCACCTTCATTCAATGGTTACGGGCCATTTTGGGTCATATTGGTTATTATCATAAATTCATAAAGAGGTATGCTCTCATAACCTTGCCCATGGAAAGACTATTAAAGAAATATGTACCTTTTTGCTAAATTGAAGAATGTCAGCATGCCCATGATAATTTGAAGGAGAAGATGGTCAATGCACCAATTTTAATTTTTGCAAACTTTACAAAGGAATTCCATGTGTAAGTATATGCTTCATCTATCGCTTTGGGAGCCATTTTAGCGTAGCGAGGGGAAGGAGAATGGACCACCTGATTGTTTTTTCTAGTACGAAGTTATCAACAGTGGAGCAAACTAATATACTACTACGAAGCGCAAAGGATTGGCCATAGTTTATGCATTGAAAAAGTATTAACACTATCTACTAAGGAATAAGTGCAAGTTATATATAGATCATTCAATGTTAAGACACCCACTGAACAAGCCTATGTTGGGGGAGGGGTGCATTTGTAGGTAGTTATTATTGTTTCAAGATTATGATTTCAAGGTGGTAGTCAAGCCTAGGCAGTTAAATGTAAGCTCATATCACTTATTCAGAATCACCATATATATGAGAAGATGCCCAAAATCTAGACGACAATTACCTAATGCACAATCTTTTTTCGTTACAAAGGTCGATGACTACTTTGCTAAAATTGCTCAATATATTAGTACTTAGGTTACTCTAGCCCAATATAGTGTTGCAAAAAAGAAACAGTTGGTCATCAAGTCTACAGACTATCAACTCATCGCAAGTTGCTTGTATAAGTTAGGTATTGATGAGATTCTACATAGGTGTGTACTACAACATAAGCGACTTATGACATTGAAATATGTACACAAAGAAGTTGCGGAAGAACATTACGCAGGTAAAGCTATGGCATAGAAGATCTTGCATGTAGGTTTGTGGTCACCAAATTTACATGTTGATGCTAAGGACTTTTGTAGAAGATGTGATGTTTGTTAGAGGGTAGGCAAGCCTTCTATGGGAGATGAGAATCCCTTAGCTCCATAGATTACACTTCATCCTTTTGATAAATGGGCAGTAGACTTTGTGGGTTATATTATCCCACCAATGAAGAGATCTAACATAAGATATATAATTACCACAACAAATTTTTGACCAAATGGGCCAAAGTAACACCAGTGAGGGATTGTAGCACAAAGATTGTTGAGCAGTTTTTGTTTGAAAATGTTGGCACTAGATTTGGGTGTCCCAGAGTCTTGATAAGTGACCAGGGCACACATTTCCTAAACCTTACAACATTGACCAAGGAGTTCGATATTTACCATCATAAAAGTACCCCTATCATCCCCATGCAAATGGTATAATGGAGGCATTCAATAAAATATTGGAGAACGCCTTGACGAAAGTTTGTAATGAAAATAGAGATGATTGGGACCTCAGAATACTTGCAATGCTTTGAGCCTATAGAACAACTTGCAAATGGTTGACAAGACAAACACCATTTAAACTAGTGTATGGATAGGAGTCATGATACCCATGGAGTTTTTGTTACCTAGTCTATGCATAAGTACTTTTACGTATATGATTGAATTAGGTGCCTTGGAGTGAAAGCTTAAAGAATTAATGTAGTTAGAGGAGGATCAGATAGTTGCAATTTTTCATCAAAATGTGCAGAAGGCCCGAGATAAAGCTTGGCATGATTAATGTATCAAGCAAAAACAATTTCAACGGGGGGACCTAGTTTTGCTTTATGACAGTAAGTTTCTTAAGCACCCAAGGAAGATTTAGATGCATTGGCTTGGCCCATATATGATTAATATTGTAATAGATGTAGGTTCACTATAGCTGGAGGATCTTAATGGTGAACCAGTAGAAGGCTATGTAAACAGGAGCCAACTGAAACCATGTAGGAATAGTCATTCTTCTATGTTGCCTTGAGCAGGAATATTTCAAACATATTCTTTGTATATAAATAAAATAGTAGGAGTGTTAAATTTTATTTATGTTCTACATTAGAACAAATTAGTAGTTTGATGCAAAAGTAGTAGTTGGGTGTATAGTTTCCACCATTACATGAATGATCTTGTCACACAAAAGGGGAGCGTAACATGAAAATATGTCACAGTGGTGTGCAACATGCAGTATTGGGGGTGAATTCCATATCGAAAGCCAAATGTCAAGCACATGGATGACCTAGGATGGGACCCAAAACAATCATAAGGGGAATTGATTGGTTATGTAGCAGTTCATAGTGACCCGTCGACATAAGTACAAGAAAGTGATGGTGCAAATTATGTCACAAAAGGTTGTCATGCTCGCCCGAGAATGACACATCATCTCCTCATCCTTTTGATGAATGGATTGATAGATTAGAATTCTTTTATGAGTTTGGATCTAATAGTTATGATATTGTATGTGAAGACTACTGAATCTAGGCACAAGCTAATCAAACTATCACTTGGTGCCATTAATTCTCACGATATGCCAGATTTGGGGAGATGTAATTCACGCCATGTTGTAGTGAGTTGGACTATCCATAGAGAAGGGATTGTGAGATAATACAATGCATCGAGTTGTATATATAATGCAGGGAATTGGGTCTTCCTATTCTATTATAACAGTGAGTGATGGGGAGTGGTGTTAGTAGGAAGAGAGTTAGTGTTATGGGGTTATGTAGTGCCAGGCATCGCTGGAGGTTCTGTAGGGTTTCAAAACGTCAAAGGTTTAGAGTAGGGATATTGTGTATGGAGATGCCAAGAGTTTTGATCAAAGTGATGTCATTTCACATAAAGTGTATGAACATATTGGGCGAAGGTGAGATAACTCTGAGAGATGTCTTAAATGGGGAGGTATTGTTGATTCAGAAAATTTATCATAGCACTACCTCTAACATATATGAGAAAACAATTCAGTCGGAAGTGTCGCATTTTTCTATTGGATTCAAAATACAATATCCAAAAGGAATTGGACCATGTGATTAGAGGTGGCATGCAAATATTTATGCAGGAGAAGGAGATTTGACCTTTGAAAAAATACTATGTCATAGGAAGAAGAAGCATTTGTGGACGTCTAAGGATGTGACATGGTCACATGAGTTCAATTCACTAACGGAAGGGACTTTCCGAAATCATTGGAGTAGTAGAAGGGATTTGTCGCTAGGGACGAGTCACAAATAGGTGTTGGGGTCCTGTTGGGACAAGTTTTGATTTGATAGTTGCAACATTCTAAGGAAATTTTGGTAATGCATGCAAAATGATGGAGAAGAAACAATGCGTCGGAGCATCACGCAGCTATGTCAGAGTGTGCAAAGTCAGTGCATAATGGAGAATCCTTTAGTCAACAAAGATGTAGAAGGAAGGAGTGGGAATGGTGAAGTTTGAATGTATCATTTTCCTTATGTTGATCTGGTCTAGGTTATAAATTGTAACATGTTTGCCCATGGTAATTACATACCTGGGTATTGCCCATGGTATTTCATTTTATGTAATCATATATAAATTAGTATAAGTTGAAGGGATTGAGGTTGGTTCATTATTGGTTTGTCGTTGGCTCATTAAGGAATTGTGGGTTCATGGGTGAATAGTGGGTTTGGATGGTATTTTTATCTGATAGTTGTATCTTTGTGATGTTGAAAGTAGGTTGGTAAGCAAGGGTAAAATGTTACTATAGGTTTTGCGTTAAGCGCTCCTTCTTAACGATTAATAGTAAATGGCTAGAGTTCAGTTTGTCTATAACCTCTATGTTTTATGAATTGATCATGTTTGATGTTAGTCATGCTTTGTTATTATGGTTGTAATGCATGGATGAATTGGGTACAATGACTTGAATATTTAAAGGACCCCTTTTAAAATTTTAGTTTCTATATTATGGTAGTTTCTTATCTGGTTTGGGTATTTGTTGTTGAAGGAAATATGAGTTGAACTCCGTAATGTATCTACGAATTCTCGATTCCAATCCCCTTCATCATTGCAGAAACCTGGTTCCTACAACCCCACATCGATGCCTCGAGTGAGACTTCACTTGTCCATAGGTGATGCCGCAAGGGATGATCACAAACGAGGTTTTATTGGTCATCTTTTGTGCTTAAAACCAAGGGTTGGATTCAATTTAGCAATAACGAGAGGGGATTTAGCTAGGTGGTCAATAGATTTGTGTAGGTTTTTGGAGAGGGGACATGGCTCGGTAGTTGATAGCCTTATGCAAGTTGTCAGAACCCACACATCCATTGAACAAAGGAAACAAGTTCTATGTGAGTTGGCCTATTGGGTGTTGTGATAGAGCATCAGGGCATGGAGAGTTGTGGATAGGTTTAGCGTGAGGGAACCCACTAGTAGGACATAATGAGGGTGTAGAGGAGTTGAGAAGGCTCAAGTTAGACGCAACAATTAGAAAGCAAATAGTTTTGGGTGCTCATGAACTAGTCATCGGGGAGGGACTACTACATCTGTAGCTTGCAGTCACTATCAGACAATATCATGAGAGGAGTGAATGGATAGAAACTGGTGCAAGACAATTGGTTGGCATTAGAGACGCATTGGTCATGCGACAATATTTTGATGAACATGAGCTTGGACTGTGTAAGCAAGGAGTAGAGTAGACAGAGGAGACAACTAATTGTTTGGTCAATGGCTAGAAAGGTCCCACAAAAGGTAAGTTCCATAGTGAGTTGGATTTCCAGTTGTTAAGTGCCCATTTGATATGAGTTTATGAAGCAAAGGAAATGACATACAAATTTATAACCAAAACATAGAGATACAATGAAAATTTACTTTTTTAATAAATGGAAAATGTTGAAATTGTATAAATGTTGTATGAAAACAAACTAGCTTGAATGGTGATATCTTATCTCTGAGAAGAGATGTGAAAGCTACACCCTTCATCGACCTATGTTACAATGAGGCTTAGAGTGTTGAGATTGTTGCGTGGAAGGTGATCCAACCTTTGAAAAAGATTATGTCGCAAGAAGAAGCAACAACATCAGACATCTAAGGATGTGACATGGTCACAACAGTTCAATTCACTAAAGGAAGGGGCTTTCAGAGATCATTGGAGTAGTAGAAGGGCTAATTAGCTAGGGACGAGCCACACATGGGTGTTGGGGTCATGTTGAGACAAGTTTTCGTTTGATAGTTGCAACATTATAAGGTAGTTTTGGTAATGCACGTAGAAGGATGGAGCATCAAAATGTGCCAGAGCATTGTGTAATTACGTCAAAGTGCATAAAGTCAGTGGAGAATGGAGAATCACACAGTTAGCAGTGGCGCACAAGTGAAGGATAGGGAACTATGAAGTTTGATTGTATTGATTTCCTTGTGTTGATATGGTATAGTTTAACAATTTTAGCATGTTTGCCCATGGTAATTACATACCTGGGTATTTACCATGGTCTTTTACTTTATGTAATCATGTATAAATTGGTAGAAGCTAAAAGGATTGAGGTTGGTTCATTGTTGGTTTGTCGTTGGCACATTAAGGAATTGTGGGTTCAAAGGTGAATAGTGGGTTTGGATGGTCTTTTTGTCTGATTGTTGTATATTTGTAGTGTTGAAAGTAGGTTAGTGAGAAAGGGTAAAATGTTGTTGTAGGTTTTTCATTAAGCGCTTCTTCTTAAAGATTAATAGTAAATGGCTAGATTTTAGTTTGTTTGTAACCTTTGTGTTTTATGAATTTATCATGTTTGATGTTAGTCATGCTATGTTATTATGGTTGTAATGCATGGATGAATTAGGTACAATGTCCTGAATAGTTATAGGACCCCTTATAAAATTTTAGTTGATGTATTATGGTAATTTATTACATGATTTGGGTGTTCATTGTTGAAGTAAATATGAGTTGAACTCCCCAATGTATCTACATATTCCTGATTCCAATACCCTTCATTATTGCGAAAACCTAGTTCCTACAACCCCACATCAGTGCTTCGGGTGAGACTTCGCTTGTCCATAGGTGATGTCGCAAGGGCAGGTCACAAGTGGGGTTTTGTTAGTCACCTTATATGCTTAAAACCCGGGTCAGATTCAATTTAGTGCCAACGAGAGAGGATTTGGATGGGTGGTCGATAACTTTGTGCAGGTGTTAGAACCCACCCATCCACTTGAAAAAGAAAACAAGGGAAAAGTTAATAATGTATATAGGGGATTTGGCTAGGTGGTTGATAGCCTTATGCAAGTTTTCAGAATCCACCCATCCATTGAACAAAGGAAACAAGTTCTTTGTGAGTGGCCTTGTCAAGTGTTGTGACAAAGCATCAGGGCATGGAGAGTTGTGGATAGGTTTGTCATGAGGGAACCCACTAACAAGACATAATGAGGGTGCAAAGGAGTTGAGAAGCCTGCAGTTAGCTGCAACAATTAGACAGTATACAGTTTTGGGTGCTCATGGACTAGTCATCGGGGGAGGGACTATTGCATGTGTAGCTTGCAGTCATTATCAGAAACAATAATCAGAGGAGAGAATGGATAGAAGTTGGTGTAAGAGAATTGGTTGGCAATGGAGACATGTTGTTTGGGCGACAATCGTATTGGCGAACATGAGCTTGTATGTTGGGGACGTGTAGGCAATGAGTAGAGTTGGAAGAGGAGACAACCAATTGTTGGAAAGGGCCCATAAGTGGTAACCTACCACAATGAGTTGGCTTGCCAGTTGTTGAATGCCTAGTTGAACTGAGTTTATGAAGAAAACAGAATGACATACGAATTTTTAACCAAAACATAGAGATACAATGAAAATTAAATTATATTAATAAACGGAAAAGGTTGAAACTCTATAAATGAAAAATGAAAACAAACTAGCTCGAATGGTGGTAGCTTATCTTTGAGAAGAGATATAACAACTACACTCTTTGTCAAATTGTGTTACAATGAGGCTTAGAGTGTTGAGATTGTAGTGTGGAAGGTGATCCCATATGGATCTCGTGCCATGACATGTAGCAAGTCACCTTAATTATATCCTACAACAATTTATTAAAGAATTTCCTAACCAAGACTTTAGACAATAATTTAATTTAATTGTTGGGTACTCTTTTATAAAAAGGGAAAATAAATCAATGATTGATTAAGACATAGCTATTGATCTTAGTAAAGTGATATCTAATAATAACCGTTGAGAATAGGGATGTCTCTTGAGACTAGGGTTTGATCTTTTTAGTAGGAGGTTCAATCTAAAGGGGATACACATTTGGTTTGGCATGATTTGGTATTTAGTGGAGCATAACATTTGGCAGTGAGAGCGAGAAAATGCTAGATTGAATTAGCTAGAGTTAGATTAGCAGAAAGTATGAGTGTTATCTTTATCCAAAAGGTTGAGTTTACTTGTACGCAAATTTTTCTTCTGGACCCTATGTGCGGGTACTACAAGAGCCAAGTGAGTGAAAGAGGGATGATATCTTTTGTTGGGTATTTGTGAGGCCAAATTCTTGTGTAATAATTGTAATTAAATATTTTTCCTAAAGTTGAATAAGAAGCCCAACATTTGTTGGTTTCCCCACACTGGGGTTTCCAAGGTAATTTGCGTTATTCTCTATTGCATGTGATTGTTTTCGATTATTTTTTCTTTTGTTATGTATTTGGTTAAAACCTAGAATATTTATTGTTACAAATAATATTAGAAAGCATTGTTATTTCAAATTTATGATTATTTGTTGAGACGATAATTTTGTAGCTGGGTTTAAAGAAATTAATGTGGTATCATAGCTATAAACTATGATTATGAAAACAAAGATATTTGACACAATTTTTAGGACAAAAAGAAAATCAAATTACAGCTTTAATCTCGGTTTTATTCTACCATGGCTACCCATGTTCGAAATGAGGACAAGCTTGAGGGTTCTTCGAACATTTGTAATGGAAGGTTGGAATCTCAATTGTTCCCAAGGAGAGCCAACTATGGAATTTTGTTAATACAATAGTGGTTGCTCTAATGAATGATCCAATTTCTCTTGATCTGCATGAGATCAAGGAGGCCAAGGAACATAAGATTATTCTCGATAGGGTTAAATATAAGCTCATTCCCCATTTGTTAGAGAAGGATATCGCATTAAAGATATGAGATATGCTCACAAAATTATATCAAAGTGACTATCTAAATTTAAAGATGATGCTCAAGGACAAGTTTCTTAGCACAAGAATGTCCAAGCACGAGAGCATGATATCTTATTTGTTCAGGTTTACACAAGTTAGGGACAAATTGGTTATTTTTGGAGAGATGATTGGTGAGGAGGAGCTAGTGCATATAGGATTGAATGGAATTTCGAAGAAACAAGAGGTATTTGCCAAGTGTGTTACAATTCGAGATCACCCACCCAATTGGGTGAGGGTTTGGGATGATTTTATCCAAGAGGATATCCGATAAAGTGGTCAGCAGGGAGATCATAAAAAGAGGTTCAAAGAAGACGAGATACTTGCAGTGAAAAGCAAGGGTAAGCAGAATGCCAAGAAAGGGACAAGCAAGGGGTCCTCTTCCAAGGGTGAGAAGAAGAAGGATCCAAGCAAGGTTAAATATTTTACATGCCATCAGTTAGGTCACTACACCTCTCAGTGCTTGAATAAGAAGAAGGGCAAGTAGAAGAAGTAGTTCACTACTACCACAGAGGTGGACGAGTTTGCAACACAGTTCAAGAGTGAGATTTTGCTCATTAAATGTCTCTCAAGTTCAATTGGCATCAGCGAGGGGTACATTGGCAGTGGGGCTTCTTGCCAGGTGACGAGATTCAATGAGTATTTCACTAGGTTGAAGGATAAGGAGTCAAATTTCTAAATAGAGCTTGGAGATGATGCTAAGTACCATCCAACTGGTATTGGCATGGTCAAGTTTATGAGGGAGTCTGACAAACCCTTGTTGGTGGAGGACGTGTTGTATGAAAAAGAACCTGATATTTATTGATACCTTGAAGGACAAGGGTTACATTGTGATATTTGAGGAGGGTAAGGTGTATATTCGGTCCAGGAACTCCAAGACAACGAAAGTAATAAGATCAGGAAGGGAAACTTATTTCAATTGCAGTTTGATCCAATGCATGTGTTGGTATGCTATAAAAAAGGGGTGGGAGAATTATGGCATAGGAGGATGACTTATCTTCATCATGGAGCACTTAATGTGCTTAAGGAGATAGTGACGGGGTTGCCAAAATGAAAGGTCAAGCAACATGACATGTGCAAGGGTTGTGCACTGGGTAAATATGCCAAGGCCAATTTTCTGAGCAGTGACACTAGGTCCAAATGGGTTTTGGATCTAGTACACTCAAACATGTGTGGGCCCATGTCAATAGTATCATTGACTCAGTGCCAATATTACGTGACCTTCATTAACGACTTCTCTATGAAGACCCGTATCCATTTCATGAAAAATAATTACAAGGTCTTCAGTAGATTCATTGAGTTCAAGGCTCTAGTTGAGAATCAAATAGAGAGGAAGATCAAGACATTCAAGTCGGATAATGGAAGTGAGTACATCTCGAATGAATTCAAGGACTTCCATGCTTAGGAAGGTATCAAGAAGGAGTTAATTGTTCTATATAACCTTCATAAAAATGGGGTTGCAGAGTAGAAAAATCAGGTCTATAGTTGGAGTATCCAAGGCCATTCTCCATGACCAGGTTTTGCCTTCGTTTCTATGGTAGAGGCTTGCAACATTGTCATATACTTGCAGAATATAAGTCCACACAAAGTTTTGGGAAGATTTACACTGGAGGAGGCATTTACAATGAAGAAACTGAATTTGGGACACATTCGAATCTTTAGGTTCTTTGTGTATTTCCATGTTTATGAGCAGAAAATTACCAAGTTGGAGGATATTATAGAGAGGGGTATCTTTGTGGGGTACAATGAGACTTCAAAATCCTATCGCATTTACATTCATACTCTCAGTAAGACAATAGTGCGAAGGGATGTGAAGTTTGAAGAAGAAAGGGCTCTTCAAAACTGGCAGCATGAGTTCTTCTACAGTTGAGGTTTGGGAGGAGTAAACACCAAAGGTCGTGTCAGTGCATATTCCTCTGACTACAATCATGCCAATTATTGAGTAGAGAAAGTAGGTCAAGCAAAGATATTAGGATGAGGAATAATGGATTCCTCACACCTAGCCTCATAATTTAGGCATAGGGAGGAAGCAAGCCAAGTGGGCAGAGTCGAAATTGAGAGAGGCCCAAGAGTATGTTGGTGCTATGTTATATTCAGCCAAACAAAAAAGGCTTCTTAATGTTATGAAGGGTATATGGCGTTAATGAGAAAATTGATTGAGGCTAAACCTGATAGCTATCAGGAGGCATCTAAGCATTAGGTGTGGATGGATGCTATTATGGAATAATATTCTTATGTCATGAAGAACAACATATGGGAAGTTGTGTCACAACTAGTGGGAAAGTTAGTGATAGGCTCTAGATGGGTGTATAAGATCAAGCATGCTGCAAGTGGTAGCATGGAGAATTTTAAAGCCTCTTTTGTGGCTAAGGGATTTTCGTAGAAAGAAGGGATCAATTATGATGATACCTTCACTCCGATAACCGAATACTAATCCATCAGGGCTATCATTTCTATAGTAGCACAAATGGGTTGGAAGATTCACTAGATGGATGTGAAGATGGCCTTCCCCAACGATATAATTGAGGAAGTGATATACATAGCGCAGTGGGAGGATTTTGAGGTGCATGGGATGGATTATGATCTGTGCATGTTGAAGAGAGCATTGTATGTGGATTGACAGTTATTTGCAGAGTGTGGGCTTAACGAAGAGTGAGGCAGACACAAACTTATATGATATTTAGGTGAAGGGTGAGCCTCTCATATTGGTCATTGTATGTTGATGACTTGTTTCTCACAAGATCTAAGGAGTTCATAGTGCACTGTATGAAGGATCTTGTAAAAGAGTTAGAGATGAAGGATTTGGATCTAATGCACTACTTTCTGGGGTTGGAGGTGTGGTAAAGAGAGGGAGAGATTTTCCTTGGACAAAGGAAATGCACATTTGAAATATTGAAGCATTTCAGGATGGAGGGCTCTAGACCCATGGCTACACCACTTGTGGTCAACTAGAAGAAGATTGATACTTCTAGATCAGAGGTAATGGACCCTACCGTGTATAGGAAATTGATTGGATATCTCATGTATCAAGTCAACACCAGGGTTTGCATTTGTTTTGCAGTGAACACACAGTCAATTTATGGTAGATCCCTAGTGAGTGCAATAGGTAGTTGCAAAGATATCTCTTTTGAGATATCTTTGAGGAATAATTGAGTATGGGCCGAGGAACACTTAGCAAGATGGAGTGGAACTGGAGGGGTACACCAATGTGGATTGGGTAGGTAGTATAACTAACAAGAAGAGCACTTTTAGGTGTAGTTTCAGTTTGGGATCAAGAGCAGTCTCTTGGCACAACAAGAAATATATGTTTGTTTCACTGAGTTTTGTAGAGGTCGAGTAAATTGTTGCTAGTATGGTGACATGCAAGGCTATTTGGCTTCAAAAAATCCTTTTTGGGATTTTTTATCAGGAGTTGGATGCATATGCCATTCACTGTGATAATCAGAGTTGTATTAAGCTCTCTTAGAATCCAGTATTCCATGAAACGTTGAAGCATATTGAGATCAAGCACACTTCCTTAGAGTTTGTGTGTATAAGGGGGAAATAAAGCTACTGTACTTTCCCAGAGACTAGCAGGTAGCAGACATCTCGATGAAAGCCTCGATGAAGGGAAAATTTGTATTCTTCAGGGATAAGTTGGGTGTTGTGCATAACACTTTCCTCGCTAAGAGGGAGTGTTGAGATTGTAGCTTGGAAGGTGATTATGCATGGATCAAGTGCCATGAAATGCAACGAGTCACATTACTAATCTCTTATAATAGTTTATTAATGAATTTCCTAATTCAATACTTTAAACGATAATTTAATTTAATTGATGGGTACTTTTTTTTATAAAAAGGGAAAATAAGTCAATCACTGATTAAGTCATAGTTGTTGATATCAGTAAAGTGGGATGTAATATCAACCATTGAGATTAGGGATTTGGCTTGAGATTAGGGTTTGATTTTTTTAATAAGAGGTCAAGCCAAAGGGGATACACATTTTATTTGGCACAGCTGGAATTCAATGGAGCCCAATATTTGGCAATGAGAGCAAGAAAAGGCTAGAAGCTAGAGTGAGATCAGGGCAAAGAGAGATTAGCAAAGAGGTCAGATTTTCTCTTTGGCTAAGAGGGAGAGTTGTTTTGTACACAAAAGTTTTTGCCTGGGTTGTGTGTGTGTGTGTTATACAAAAGCCCAGTGAGAGAAAGAGGGATCAGATATTTTGCTAGGCATTTGTTGAACCAAATTCTTATGTAATTATTGTAAGAAAATATTTCTCTTGAAGCTGAATAAGAAGCCCAACGTTTGTTGTTTTTCCCCACACTAGGGTTTCTAGGGTATATTTGTGTTATTCTCTAATGCATGTGATTGATTTTGAGTATTTTTTCATCTGCTATTTATTTGGTTAAAAAATCAGAATATTTATTATTACAAATCACATTAGAAAGCATTGTTTATTTCATATATGTGATTGTTTGTTGAGACGATAAATTTGTAAATGGGTTTAAAGAAATTAACACTGAGGTTTAAAATGAAGCACCAAAGGATATTGTGCCTCGATGAGGTAAGTTGGAATATCAACTTCTCGAGGTCGAAAGTTTGGCATACAACCTCGCTTGGTGCACACGATAGCCTGTTGGAAAGATCTATTAGAGGATTACATTTTCCAAATCTCGACAAGAGATATTGACTGTCGTTGGCCCATTTCCCTAAAAAGAACCATTTAGGACCTTAAAAAAACTCTGTAAGTTCAGGACCTAAAAATTATCGAAAAAAATCTAAAATAGAAAAATATACTGTCAGCTAGTGGAGTAGGTGGGTGGCCACTAATATCTACCTAGATTACCAATTATTGCAATCGAGGAAAACATCGCAATTTGGTAGTGCATGAAGTAGCCATTGATTGGTTGGATGCAAGGAGAACATAGTGTTAAGGGCTACAAGTGGACCGAGATATGAAAACGATATGTTGAGCCATAACCACACAACTAGACGGGATGAGAGCACAATTCTAAATCAGGGTAAGCTTGCAATAGTGAAAGGTGATCAAACATGAGTAGATTGTAGCCAACATGATAAGTACAGGTTATCCTTCATAGAGAGAGAGAGGGAGATTGTACCAATCAAGGGATTGGTAGCAGATTTAGGACCAACCATAACCTTTCAGTTGAGTTTATGATTCAGAGATGTTTGCAATTAGTTCAAGTTTTGAGGACAAGTTGGAGGGTGCCTATAATTTCATTCTCTAGGAGGTGCGGGTTTCACCAATTCTCATGGAGAATGGTATATGATATTTTGGTGACAATGAACTCACCCAACTTATAAATGTTACAGATATGGCCATCCACAATCAAAAGTGTGTGAAAGGCAGAAGGATTATCTTGGAAGTAGTGAAGGATCATGTGGTTCCTCACCTATTTGAGAAGAATACAACAAGGTAGATGTGGGAGGATCTAATGAAGTTATATTAAAGTGATAATACCTACATAAATATAGTGTTGAGAGAAAAGATTAGGAACACCAAGATGGCCAAATCAAATATAGTGACTTCTTATCTCACCAAGATGACATAAGTTCGTGTTGAGTTGGATATATTTGAGGAGTATGTGACATATGGAGAGATGGTAAGAATTACCATAAATGGTTCACAAAGCCATGGGATTCTTTCATCAAGGGCATTGTGGCATGTGAGAAACTTCTTGATTGGGATAGACTTTGGGATGATTTCATCCAAGAGGAGGTTTAGGAAGAATCCCTAATAGGAAATTAGTATAGGAGTGATGATGAAAATATTTCTCTTACAAATTGGGTGATGAAGTGAAAAGTAAAAAGTTTGAGCAACAACAGTGGGAAGTTATCCTGAAAACCGAAGAAGAAGGACCTGACTAAGATCAAGTGTTTTTCTTTTCATATGGCATAACATTATGTCGAGAGAGGAAGAGGGGAAAAAGGAACGTAGTCAACTATATTTATGTTGACAGAAGCTTAGATGGACAAGTTTTCCAGGAAGTTTGAAATTGAATTCTCACTTCTTTCCAACCTTTCCCTATGCAGCCTACCAGGTGGTGCGTGGATACTAGATAGTGGAGCCATGCGACATATGACATGAGCATGAGAGCTATTTGATAGCCTAAAAGTGTGGGACTCAAAGTTGCATTTAGATTTTGGTTTTGATACCAAACATGCAACAAAGGGGGTTGGAACATTGATATTCCAACTCGAGTCAGGAGGCAGGTTGGAAATGAAGGACGTGCTCTCAGTATCTATGATATAGAGGAAGGTGTTTTGTGTAGTTTTCAAGGATAAATATGCACTGGTAAGACCCATGAGATCTATCTCAAATGATGTCCATGTCATTGGAATTAGAGAGGGAAACCCCTATAGGGTAAAGGTCCAACCTATTCAAGTAATGGAAATAAGTAGAATAGTGACAAAGAATAAAGAGTGGGAAGCTCTGAAGGTTGAGGAGTTCAAAGGAGTCAATCTTTAGGTTCAAGTGGGGAGGAGTAGTTAGCGGATCCTTTCAAGTCTATCAAGAATATTTCTTGGTATGAGGTGACCTTGTAGGATGTTTAAGAGCAGGAGGCCTCTAGGAAGAATTCCAAAGGAAGCAAGTCTTTGAGGATGATTTTAAACTAGGTGACAGGGAAGGCTTCCAATTCATATGGAGCAACCATGGCAATAGATGCAATTCAAGGATCAGAGCTAGTTTTAGGTGGAAGAAGTACCTCCCTCGCTAAGAGAGTGTTGATGTTTGTAGCTTGGGCAGGAACTTATGCACATGCCTGTGTCTAGGTGTGTAGAAGTCTCCCAAGGTCTCCTTAGGACACTTGCTCAAGTATTGAGTAAGTTGATAATGTAACTTGGACTAAATCTAACTTAGGAAAAGCATATAACTATTATGTTGGCTATTGAGCTAAAGAAACTGGGAAAAACAAAGTATTTAGTTTAGTGATTATGTTTTAATCTCAACCTTTGATCTAAAGTGAGGTGAGATCTAATATTAACCATCCATCACTTTAGAGATTAGAGTTATGGATTTAGCACAATGTAAAGTTATAAAAGCAAGGCTAAGTAGAGGAAAAAAACACACTATAAAACACCATAAGACATTGAGAGAGGCATCTTAGTGGTGAGTGGAGAAGAATTTCCATTCTAGTGTGCTAGGTCTAATGAAGGTGCAAACGTATAGCTTAGGAGAACTTGATCAACCAAGGATATCAACGATAGATCTAAGGCATGATCACTTGGATCAGATCAAGGGTATGTTGTGATTGTAAATTTTTCAGCTGGGCCATTATTCTATAATAAGAGTCCAAGTAGGTTTTGATTTAAAGAAGGTCTAATTTGATTGGGAAAAACTTGTATGTGTCACATGTGATTGAGATTGGTTGCTAATATTTTTCTTCCACTAAATAATTATGTTAATAGCATAGTTGTGCATTTGTTCAATAGATATGCAATTTTCCAAGTTAACAAAGAGTCAGGTGCTATGTTTGGGAAATTAACATTAAACCCTATCAACCAACATTTCAAACCATGTGCCCTTCCCATGTTCAAAACATTTCATGAAGTTCTTGCCATTACATTGACACAAATGCTACTATTCATTAGCCTTAGATCATGGAATAGGGATAACTCGCATCGTTCCATTGACCTTCAATGTACTTATAGTGAGTGAGATAGCTTGGTTGGCCAATGCATTTGCCAACAAGTTTAGTTTCCTTCATACACTCTTAGATTGAGTTTCGAGAATGGTGGATAATCTTGCCACAATTCTCTTAAATTGGAACTTAATTTGAGGTCTGAAGGAGTGTTTCCAAGCCTGAGATGTCTAATTGTAATGTTGGAGTCTCCCATTAAAATGAGTTTGAAAATTGAAAAAATCTTGGGCATACATCTCCACTTGATTATTAGATACTTTGTCCAAAATCCTAGAATAAGTTAATTATGTTCATCCTCGGGGCCATAGAGCACCCCACCTCCTGTCCACCCCTGAACTTCCCTAGCATTTGCCACCCCTATTCTCATATGTTTTCTAACAAGGAAATGACACCTCAATTGGACATTCCATACTCTAGTAAAGAAAAGGTACCCAAGTAGGAAACATTTTATGGTCCTGTTAGAAGGGAAAAGTGAAGCAATCATATCTACATTGATATTGCTTCAAAAATTAGAAGAAAGTATTTGTTTTTATTGAGTAATGACTATTTGTATTAATCAAAAGTTGTTTTCAACTTAACCAATACAATCTCAATATATTCATATGTCATATATTGGTAAGAGGGTAAAATATCCAATGAGTTTTCCCATATATGTAAAATTCCAAAAATAAAAAGTTTTCATGCTTCAAAACTTGCAAGTGTAAATTCTAATGAACTATCCTATAATTAAAAGACACGAGAAAAACATACTTTAATCGAAGGTGAAAACAAAACTCATTTAAAATTGGCCACAATGTCCACTTGGTTAGATTTTTTTTCCTTCCTTTGAATTCTTCCACTATCTTTCAAGTTCAAATGGCTAGCAATGCAAATGACCAAGTCCCAAACAAATAAAAAACCACCCAACTCATTCATTCATATATTGAGAATAACAAGGGTGCTTATGGCTTCTTGTCCTACTCCTGCAAGTTCAAATATGCTTAAGTTGAAAGATTTTTGAAAACATATAGAGTAGAGTTCGAATGAATAGCAATGAAAATGACCAAGTCCCAAACAAAATAAAAAACCACCCAACTCATTCATTCATATATTGATAATAACAAGGGTGCTTATGGCTTCTTGTCCTACTCCTGCAAGTTCAAATATGCTTAATTTCTCCATATTAAAGGTGATCTTTAGCTTTGCTAGCTTCAATGAACTTAAAATCAGCTTGAGGTCTAGAAGCTTCCCCCCCTACACTAAGCTTGGGAATAGGTCATCCTTCATCCCTACAATTTCCTTGGAGCAAATTATCACATACCAATAAACCAGTACACATCCCCTAGAATGTTTAGACAAAAAATCATCATGACCCGTAACTTCTACACGTGCCAAGTTTAATCCAAGGAGCGTCAAGAAAAAATCCACCAAAACATGAGCTTGAAAATTCCCCATTAGATTGAATAACAAGAGAGACCCAAGATTGTTCCAGCGCAAAAGTTGGAGAGGAGGATAATGCGATTTTCCATGTAAAATCCTTTATAAAGTTCAATTGAAAGCTCATTTCACGTCCATTAGTCAATACATGTCTTAGAAAGAATAAACTCATTACAATCTTGGCTTGCATGAATCCTCATGCTTTAGATGATATGATCATTGAAAAATAAAGTTGAAATAACCAACATTGTATGTGAGCAAGTCCCAACTAGAAAAATAAGGAACACCCAATGTTATCATCCTATTTTAACCACTTTGAGTAGTTGCAGAAGCCTGTCTATTGTTGACCTTGTTGCATGGACTGTGCCCTTGATTTCAATTTTTTTTATAACAATGTCATTGGTTATAAATGTACATATTGCATCACTCCGCTCTTTCACAGTGTACAACCAGGGCCACTGGCGTATATTAGCCCTTTGCAACCAAAAATAATCTCAAACCTTTTAGTTTTTGGCATTCCCTAGGAGATCAACTCAGTTGATTTGGTTTATGAGTTGGTTAGGGGTGAATTATCATAGAAGTTTCCTAACTTCTCTTGCCCCTAAGCATCTAGATACATTCTCTCAAGGAGTCCAAAAGGCATGTAAAGGGGAAAGATAGATATAGAGAGTCTTTTATAGCATGAGAGCTTTGCTAATTTGTGAGGATATCCTTCTTAGAGGTGGAGGCCAGTTTGCAAGCTCGAGAGGAGGCTCTTATTGCCTTAAGGTATATCATTATTATTGTATGCCATTTTTTATGTTATAATAAAGTTTGTTCCTTTCCTTTATTGTTGATTTCCTTTGATGTTTATATGTTGTTCATGGATTATCAATGGTTATTATTATGCTGGCATAATATTGCACGAAAAATCTTGGTAGTTTTCTTGGTTGGCTTTGTGTAGGTATTCGGTTTGGAATTTGGGAATTGGGAGTTATGTTGACCCTCAAGTTGGTTTCTCTAACCATCTATAGTTTATTTGTATAAAAGGTACGACCTACCATGTTCCTTCACATTCTATATTATTGTCTACATATAATGGGATTATTTGAATTGCACATTGTTTCACACACATCTGTCTGGTGAGTCTCTGGCAAGACTCATGCAACAATAGCTTCTTGTGATTGTGTAATTTCAGTTACAACTGAACTGGTGACTCAATGTTATTAATCTCCTCTTTTGCTTATTATTTTGGCTTTCTGTTGCTTAAGTTTTCTTTGTTGCTTGATGACTAGATTTGCAGTTAGTCCTATTAACTTTAGATATGATGAAATATTGATTGACTTCAAGTTTTAAATTTGTATTATTCAACTAGTGCAGGTTCTGAGTTCATTATAAAGCGCCAAACAACATTGGCGTTAATTGTCCACCATTAATCTGCACCAATGGTGTTGTTTACTCACTGCATAGCCTACACTGGTCTTTGTAATTTGAGTTTTTTAAGGGATTTTCCCTCAGAGCTTGATTTCATTTTTAGATCTATGTTTATATTGATTGAGTCAATTCATATCTATCTCAGATCTGATTCATAATTGTTATATTAGATTAGATTTGGTTTGTTTTCTAATTTTAGGGTTTTAATTGAAGTTTCGTTGCTTGATTTTGCTTGCTTTAAGTGGAAATTTTATCTTTTTCTTATTGTGGTTATGAAAATACAGATCTGAGAGGTCTAGTTGGTCATTTTAAATCTGTTCACTTCATTACATTTGAAGAGTTCTTAGTCTCAACCTTGAATTAGGGTTTGGTTTTTTACCAATGTATATCATTGTGGTTATTTGAGTTTTCCATCTTCATTGAAATACAACCCTGAAACTTTCTTTCACTTATATTTTTTGTTTATCAACTTTTAATTGATTACTTTTGGTGATAATTTTACTTGCAAAGCCAAGTTTGAGCTTTTGGGTGCTTGGTGTTCTTGCTTGGTTTCTCTTTGCACTCTTTTTTATTGTTTTCTTGCGTTGTTTTTTGGGTCAATTTATGCTATAAATTTGGTGAATTTTAGAGAGTGGAAATTGAGTGTGTGAGGTTTACACTTTCATTTTAAAAGGAAAAAGACTCTTTTCCCTTATGTAGCTAGATTTCATCGAACAAAAAGGAAAATTTTGCATTCCCATATAGCTTTCATGTTATGCTTCTTAACCTGCAAATGATACCCAAATACAGAATATGCGGAGAAAAGAGACCGATAACACAGAATATGCGGAGAAAAAGATGTCCAGAACACAGAATAGCGAAGACTTTATTATTCAGAGAGTAATGTTCACTTGCCTCTTCGAGGGGGCAACCTCCAATAGAGCAGAGCTCGATTACAAAAATAAGACACGATGCTCCTCGCAG
>APFE030067172.1:247421-282519 GCA_000404065.3 Pinus taeda | reverse complement strand
AAGACACGATGCTCCTCGTAGGGAGTTACTATCCTTTATATATGACTCCTACAAGTAATACCACGGGTCAATACTGCTTATTACTAATACCGTTGGCCCATTTGCAACTAACTGTGGTTCCTTTATTAATTGCGGATTAACCACTTACAATTATTAATATGGGCTTTATTGACTCTTAACTATGACGTGGTCCCATTACATAGATAAGGGGGTTAGGGTGGGACCCTAACATTTCATTAGGGTTGCATGTTGAGGATTTACATACCATATCAGTTACATGCCACTTCCTTTTGAGTAAATAACATCCATAAAATTAAGGCTTAATAAAATCAATTCAAGCTTTTTACTTTTCACTAGTAGCATACCAAAATTATCTTAGGCTAGGGTCTTGGAATAGGCAAGTGAGGTCAACTCTCCAAGACCACAAAAAAAAACTAACATCTTGCAGTAGGTAGGGAAAATCCATTTGCAATGGCACATTACATGGGAAGCCCTTTTTAGGGTCAACCATGAGGTCACATCGGGGCCAACAGACTGATCTACCCCACTTCATTGGTCTTGGTGGCATGATTTACACGTATTACTCGGGGACTCACTTGGGAGGAGTACAACTTGCTTTGAGTAATCTATTAGGGGGTTTCAGATGTAGTTTCCTTGCCCTTGGGTGTAGACCTGACTGAAGACTACCCCCCAGGTCGAGTTGTTGTACGTGGTAGCTCCAATGGCCATAATCTTAGGTGTCTTACACAGGTGACAGTGAGGGGGACGCCCTTGTTTTACTTGGGGAAGACGTTGGTCAAACTCACTTAGACACCCCAGGGGTACACCACAACTAATAAGGGTACTTGTGTTGGGTCTAAACAGATTATTAATTAGGTCACAAACGTAATTGTCCCAACCACATATTCATTATCAAATTAGTCCTTGATCAACCAAGACCCTACAACGGGAAGATCCCTTTCTTTGTCTCTTGGTTTGTATGTGCTTGAATCCTAGATTTTCAGCATGTGTTGTTTCATTTGAGTCTTAGTTGGCCATAAGGGTGTCTTAATTAATTATATTGTTAATAAAAATATATTCACCATGGATGAACAAAATATTCGATGATCTCGAAGACTTTTAAATGTTTCTCTCAAAGAGGAAGGCCCACTATTGCGTAGACGTAGGATAACTACGACAACAAAGAGCTAGACCATACTCAGGTTGGGGGGGGATAACCTTGGTCTTTGGAGGGAAGATTTTGTTAGTGTCAAAGTAGTAGAGGAGAGTCCGTTACAACATGTAAACCAACCTTTGACCGACCCTTTCGTCCCTCTTTTAGTGTAGCTATGACCTTACATTAGTGAATCATTTTCTCTATTTTATCATCACATCTTTCGAGAGAGAAACTTTTACCATGGAGGTGACAGGTCACCTTTTACCCTCTATATAAACAGTCTTTGTTACCATGTCATCATTACCACCACTTAGTGTGTTAGGATCCATTCCTCCTACAACACCTCTCTCTTCTTACTAGGGCATTCCACCATTTACTTCCGTAATGCCGACAAGTTTACTGGATTTGTCTATGTCTATGGCATCCTCCACCTTTGTGTTTGGAATGGGGGCAAATCTTGGTCAAATTGTGGGAGCTAGGAGATTTAGTCCTAACTCATTTATACTTATGGTCACTTTACCTAACATGGGCATACCTACTTCAGGGAACGTGTAAGGGGAATTGACATTTGTCTCTAGCCATACTGGGGGAAATATTTTTTTGGGTAGTGCATATCAACCTTGGAATAGTTCTACTTTAGGTAGGATGCCTCTCTCTGGAGGTTATTTTTCCTTTGGAGGGGTTAGTTTACTTAGGGGCACTAACCCCATTCGTACCACTATTCCCATGAGCTCTAATGCTTATGGCAGTGCTTTTTCAAAGGGAACTTTTTCCTCTGTTGTTGGGTACAACCCCTAAGCATCCATGCTTTTGGGAGTCCTTTGTTCTATGGGGGCACTTACCCTGGGGGACACCATCCTTTCACCTCATCTGTTGGCCCAGGAACTCACTATACTAGGATGAACTATAACCTATGTCCACATTCATATACCACTAACTATGCTATGGGGGGACCATATGGTCTGTTAGGGGTTCCTTTTTTCCCTTATGATCCACTTAATTAATAACAAAGCCCATTTATAACATCTTTTTTTTTTTTCCAAATTTGGATAAGTTGACAATTGACCCCATATGCCACAATCCTAGGTGGCCACCAATGCCCTCTAAATTTCCATATGATATTCCCAAGTTTGAAGGGAAGGTGGGAGAAAACCCTTCCACACACATCACCATCTACCATCTTTGGTGTTCCTCTAATTCTTTGGTGGATGATTATGTGAGGTTGAGACTTTTCCAAAGAACCCTAACTACAGATGCTGCCAAATGGTACATTGAACTTGATGGGGAATCTTATAGTGACTTCTCTTCTTTGGCTCGTACCTTTTTGAATCACTTTCAGTTACCTACATGGTAGGATCTCGGGACTGAACTTTTGTCTAATTACAAATTGGATAACTCTACTCACATCTCTAATCATATTCATGAGTAGCAGAGAATATGTAAGAGGTTAGTACAAACCAAACTCCTAAATGTGGTGCTTAAATATTGGTTTATCGAACCCCTATTGCCACCTGTAACCAAGAATGTCACCATGGTAGGGGCAACTACTGAGAAGTAAGTAATCTTACGTGCTCAACATCATGACTTGATTCATTATTAGTTGGGCACTTTCTATCAGATTATTCCTAATGCTCCTTGACCTTTAACTAATCCAAAATGACCCAAGTTAGAACCACATTTTGATGGTGTCATCAGTTTCATTTCTTTTGCTACTGTGATCCAGCTAGTTCCTCATCTAGAGAAAATTATTGTTACATCCCAAGCCCCAGTAACTGCATCTGGTTGTTAATAAGCACAGTCTTCTGAGTAGTCCCCCACGATTCTCACAGTGAAGTCCACAACACTTAAGAATCCTTAGCAACTTGGCGGTAAAAAGAAAAAAATAATAGACAAAAGAATAATCCTAAACTTGCTAAGGAAACTAGTCAAATTCAACCTAATTAGGGTGGGGGCAAAAATGATCATTGTTGAAAGGTTAAATTTCCGTCTAAGATTTGTCAGGGAGATCATTTAACTCATGAATTCCCACGTATACATGAAGTCCATTTGTTAGTATGAAGAAGAAGGTGTATTGAAAACCCTCACTTTAGTTATTGGTGACTGATAACCCTAATGATAATGATTGGAAATTGCAATAACTCTTCAAATCTGCAAAACAAACGTTAGAAATCCTACACAAGATTGCATTCAAATCGAATAACAAATAACAATACATAAAATTAAAGAAACCCAAAGGAATAATAATGATTTTTAATGTTTTTGAAATGAAATAAAACTGATACATTGATGAGGAGAATGTGCAGACTTGGATCTACAACATCCCCCTCTTTGGGATGGGTTCTTTTGCTACCCGTGCTTCAGCGACAACTCTCTCTCTCAATGGATGTAGTGGGAAAAAGAAATGGTGGTGGCTTGAACTCAAAAGTGGGAGCTCAAAAGCTATAAGATGATAACGATGACGATGAAATTGTCATGTGTAGAGAATGAGGATAAAACCCCTCTATTTATAATAAAATATTAGGATAGATCTAGATCTAAAAAATAATACAAAATTATTAGACCAAATCAAGATCTATCTGTTTGGAATATTTTATTAAGTAGTCTTTAAGTACAACTTTTTGGAAAGTTTTATAGTTTATTTTTCTGATCTAATTTGTCTAGAATCTATCAGAGATTCATTGAAATCACAAGTTTGATAGGTGAACTCTTCACAATCGAAGTGCCCCAGGGGTTTTTGAAGATGCTGAATGCATATCATGTAGTAAAAAAACCAGTTTAAGCAACATAAATCAAGATTTGGCCATAATTTTTTTCGCCAAATTTCAACTATAAATCCATCAAAAACTCCAAAAAGTCGCTCTTAAAGAGTACTCTAGTAAAGAAAAGGTACCCATATCGACGAACTTATGGCAACAAGGTTCTGATTTCAATTTTTCTCTCATCTGTTTGAGGCTCAATCAGAACTAAAGAATTAAGTTTCTTGTTTGCTTTGATTTTAAGCTTCCTTATTGATTGGATTAGATCGACAGACATAAAAATTGCATCATCAATAACCTCTTCGTCACGAGCATTTATGGATTGCTCTAAGGCTGGTGCCTTCCCCTTGTCACCTTTATTTATCAAATAAGTGTAATTTGCAATTCATTCACAATTAATCTTCATTATATTAATAAGAAAACCACTATTTACATATGTCTAAATTTATATAGAAACTTCACGTAGTAAATGACAATCATAACATACAATAGACATTACTTACAAGTTGGGTAAAATTGAATCCATACCACCCCCATAATAATAATATTTGTATTTATTATATTCAAATTGTAATCAATGAGCAACTCTTCCCTTGCAACTATTGATTTAATGGCACATACAAACACATAGTTTCCTTCACGTCCTTTGAATATGCAATTGGGTTGCTTATTTGAGGTGACGAGCAGTGTACTATTTATAGACCTTGTAATATTCCCTGGTGCTTTTGGCCTTCCATCAATATACATATTTGGGCCTTTATTTTCATCATTATATTTTTGTTGTATATGATTTGCAGCCACTCCATATCTTCGCATACTTTTGGTATATTAGACTAGTCATGCCCAATCATTGTAGTTGTACTAGGGCCTGACATACTCCATCAATTCAGTTAATCCTCCGTAACATACCTTTATGCCATCCATGAAAAATAGCCCCAAACCATGTAATGACAATGGGGAAATTCAATATATCCTTTTATTGACAGAAAAATGAGTGTTTATTTTAGGAATATCCTTAAGTGCCCATTGGTTCACTAGATGTTTGTACCTCGAGGGCACCTCAATGTAATCTATGCTCTTGTTATCATAAGAACATGACCCCCATTTAGCGAGAAAAATTTCCATGTGTCTATGGAATTTTCTTCTAATATTTTCACCTCTAGTTGATCTTCACCTGCTAGACGACGTAGCTGATGTTTGGCCAATTTCTTCTATCATACCTAAACTTTTGTCACTCGACGAACATAGATATGACAAATACCTGTTTGGTTGAACATCCTATAACACTCCATCAAATGAGAGAAACTATTAGCAAGTGTCATAAGGGATGTTGAGAAACATCTTGACGAAACTACAAGAACTTTATAATAGTATAAGTGAGTTACAAGGAAGTTCATTGCATTTAAAATATTCAAGTAATATTTAAAAACTTTCAAGATATTGATAGACACATCAAAATTTCGAAAGTATGTAATTTGTCTCCTAATGTTAACACATGCAAATACCTTAGGGTTTCCTCAGGTCCAAAATTGTAGGAGGTGTTGCAGGTTGCCTTGGTGAGCATGAAAGGCTAGAAGAGCCATCATTTTGAAGAGATATTATTTCACTTCCATTGGAGATCTTGTTTCATTGCACTTACAGGACTGGATAATATCATCATGCAACATATATCATGAACCATAGTTCTCTTGATGTCACTGTGTATCAAATGAAACTTTGTCCCAAACTGAGCGAGAAACTCAAAATGGATACGTAATTGGTGTTGCTCCTATGGCTTACTTGAATCAACATGCTCCTGTCAGTTTGGAAATGTAACTAGTTTTAGTCTTCATAATTTTCATTTGTCTCATGTCATGATGTAATTATTATATATTGATCAAAAGAAGAAAGAAAATTGTAGAAATAAAATTTTATAAAGCATGGGTTTCGTGCTTGAATATTTGGTCAATATGTCAGGTAGCCATTGCATGACTATAGGATTGTCTTGAGTCAAAAGGTCATTATCATTATGTAAAGACCCATTTGGGCACTTGTATCAAAGAAAGAAACTCATTTTGTATTTTGGAAAAATGTTTATAGTGCTCCCAAGAACGGGTCATCTAGATAGCTGAAGTTGGCCTCACACTGGGCTTAAAGAGTCATTGGAAGGCTATATAAAGTAGACATGTGACCTCCTTTGAGAGACATCACACATGAACTTCATTTCATAGCAATTATGTGGATAAGAATAAATGTGAAGTACAAAAGAAGGAGAGACGAGTTTAGTTTAGAAGCAATCTACCCTAGAAGATATTGAAGGTTTGTAGCATGTGAAGTTCCTATTGAAAGTTGTAACTAATATTGGTATTAATAATTGTATTTGGTTCATGACATGATGTATTTCTTATGTACTTATCAAAAGAAAAATAAAATTATTGTAAAAGAAAATGTATTTATTAAAGCATGGGTTTCATGCTCAAAGTTTTTGTTTCCTAGGTCTAAGCACCCATTGAGTGCTCTAGGGTTATTGTCTTGAGTCAAAGTTTATGTCATGATGTAATAGACTTGATTGGGCTTTTGTATCAAGAAAGAAAATATTATTTTGAAGTTTAGAAAATTCTAGAAAGACCCCATGACCAAGTCGGCCTAGAGAGGCCCACTCTAGTCCTTGTGAAGACTATAAATAAGAGAACTTTGACCTCCTTTAGTGACACACATCTTGGAATTTTATCTACGATAAAAAAGTAGTGTGAGGAGGCTAGAAGACAATAAATCGTCCTAGCAAAGAAAAGAAGAATCTTAGCAAAAGAAAGAAGTCTGGTCTCCTACTATTATTGGCCCACTCGTGCGAGTTTCTGTGATTCTTGGGTTACTGCAGGTTCACGTTTTTGGAAGCTGAAGTTGTAGACCTAATTGACGAAGTTGAAATTTAGAGAAGTTACATTCTTTGTAAGGTAAACCTTGTTGACTCATTGGAGATCTTGTTTATGTTTAAGGAAGATTGTTTGGTGGTTGGTTTGGTCTTGGGAAGTATTTGTCTAACTTGTTTGGTGGTTAGCTTGGTCTTGGGATGTCTTTGTCTAGATTTTTTGGTGGCTTGCTTGGTCTTGGGAACCTTTGTCTCGATTGTTTGGTGGCTGGCTTGGTATTGGAAGTCCTCGTGATGATTCAAACTCTTAATGCTTTATCTCCTAATAAAGAGAGTGATTTATTGAGCATGTTTAAAATTTGCTATATTTAAAATTAATAACACATAAAACATGATCTAATTTTGTTTAAATATTAGAATTATTGTGTTTGATTGCAACAATTTGAATGTCTATGTGATGCTAGAAATAAATTCCCATTTCACTTGTGCATGTGTACCTAATATTGAGATCGATGGAGAGTATGGTAATGTCATGATTTGTAAACATGATGTGACAATGTCTCGACTTAAAGAAAATAATTTTGGGCAAGTAGAATAATATTGAGGTGCTATAATGATCATTCATAAGGCTGATGATGGCCAAATATATGATGCTTGGGAAGCAATGAACTCAAAAGCAGTTCATAATTATTTGGAGGTGCTCAAAGGCTTGGAGCCTGAAGGATTTTCTATAGAGTATGCACAAGTTCCCATCATTGATGGAAAAGCTCCTAAGAGTTCTCATTTTGATGCTTAGGCCTTGAATATTCCCTTAGTTTCAAGGAACACTATATTTGTCTTCAATTTTTAAATGGGCCATGATAACTATGATTCATGACTTGTTAAGCTTCACATTGGTTCTTTTCAACACACGCAACAACTTAAAAAATGGGCAGTAGTTTTACTAGTGGAGAAGAAGTTCATAGTTAGGAAGTGAGGCAACATTTGAGATGATTACCTTGGAAGGTGTAACAACATCATGTGCTATGATGAATATCAATGTTCATGATATTCTATATCGCATGAGTCCTATTTACTATTAGGATATCATTGATTTGGAATCCAAGCAAATCAAACAATTTATATTTGAATTTTCTCAAAAGAAATCCTTGCTATGATGGGAGTGTTGAGAAAATGCAACAAGAAATTCCAATTTAAATTGTCCTTAAATTAAACTGTGAATTAAAATAGAATTCTTTTCTCATAGCAATTTGAAAATAATTAATTAAGTTTAATTAACTTAATTAATTTAGGAAATTCGAATTGGAAGTATTTTAGAAGACATGTATATGTTCTCCCTAACTTATGGGAGTTAAGGATGAGTTATGAATGAGTTGTAATTAGTTAACTTGGTTTATTGAGTTAAGTCCCGTTAAATTAGTTCCAATTAGTTTCAAGAACTAATAGTGAGTAACAATTAGTTGGGACACTAGTGACCTAATTAGTGCTACTCTAGTTAACTGAAGATTCCACCATCAAAAACTCATGCATGTTTTTTATGAGAAAGACCCATTTGAGACTAGAGTGCATGGATATTGTACTATTTGTTTTAGATTTTTCTGAGTTGCACTGATAGTGCATGCATTCAGGAACTGATCCTTGATGGATTGCGCTATTTTTAGAGGCTTTATTTCCCTTTAAATACAAGCTATCCTTCATAGGAATTACACATTGGAATAGAGACTTGGAGAGTTTGTGAATTGGCTAATCTTTGGCCTTGAGCTTGCTTATGAGTTGGATATTTAATTTGGTGAGTGTTGGGATTGTTCTTGAGAGAACAAGCATTGTAATTTCATCTTGATTTTCCAGATTAATACAATACAAATAGTGGGGTTTTGAGTTGTGGCTTTCCCGAGATATTTATTGTGTTATGTGCCTTTTATTCTCTTCCTCTATTGATTGTTGTTTGCTTGATGTTTATGGGCTTCCGCTGTAAAGAGAAGAAGTAGATTCTTGTCTCTTGCTTTAATAAATTGCATTAGCTTGTGAATCTCCATGTTTTTCTACATGGTATCGGAGTTGCATTAGCTTGTGAGTCTCCATGTTTTTCTACATGGTATCGGAGCGAGATTTTATTTTATTTATTTATTTATTTTTTTTATTTGGCCGAGAGTTTGCAAAGAAGTTCTGAGAATTTCTGTGCAAAATTTTCAGAAGCAAATTCTAGATTTGAATTCCTTGGGAAAAGATACCCAAATTCAAAAAAAAATCGGCCGAATCGGAGTTCAGATGAGGGAGATATCGTTGATTTAAAATCAACTCTCTAGAGGAGATTTCAAAGTTTTGAGTTTTTGGGTTACAAGTGAAAGTTGAATTTGCATACATACTTCAAGATCGACAGACGACGTTCCATGGGTTGAGACTTGAGTATGCCTTGGAAGGAAACTCAAATTTTATAGCTTGGAGGGACAAGATGGAGCCTGTGCTAGAAGATAATGGCTTGAAGGAATTCATTTATCAAGAAGTCCCCAAATCAACAGCTATGGATGCACAGAACTTGGCTGAATGGAAGAAGTGTGTGGCGAAGGCAAGGCAGATAATCCTTGAGGGACTTCAAGACCACATTGTCTCGAGTCTCCATGGCAAGGAAACTCTACATGCTATGTGGAAAACATTGACAGACTTGTATCAGAATAACAATGATCAAAGGAAGTTGGCACTAAAGGATAAACTTTGTAAAATCAAGATGGAGAAAGGAGAGACGATTCCAAAGTACTTGACCAAGTTCACTCAATGTCAAGATGAACTTGGAAGTGTTGGAATCACAGTTGTCGAGGAGGATATGGTGAGCCTTGCTCTTCTTGGACTCCCAAAGAGTTGGCATAGTTATCAGGACTCTGTCAATGGTCGGGAGAAGCTGCCAAATTGGGAACAACTATGGTCGGATTTGATGTAGGATGAGATCAGGAGGAACACCAGATATGGATCTCCATCAAAGACTAATGATGAAGAGAACTGTGCCTTAGCGATTAAGGCAAGGAAGGGGAAAGGTAAAATTTTGCATTCCAAATCAGATTCCTATCATGGAGGTAAGAAGAAGGACATGACAAAAGTTAATTGATCTCATTGTCACAAGATGGGTCAATTTGCTACAAATTTTCCTTTGAAGAAGTCCAAGGAGAAGTCCTCAAGAGGAGCAATGGGTGATTCTTTGGCCTCACAATTCGAATTGGACTTTTCCCTCATTGCATGCAAGGTGTCTTTAATGATGGGAAGTGTCTGGTACTTAGAGGGTGGAACTTCTTTCCACATGACTAGCGACAAAGAGTTATTCAGTTAACTAGAGGAGAAAGATCTCAAGATGCATATCAAGATGGGTGATGACGGTAAGTATATTGTTATTGGTGTGGGCACTATTACTTTTCAGAGGGAGCATGCAGCTCCACTCACCTTGAAGAATGTTATGCATGTACCTGGACTGACGAAGAACTTGGTATTCCTTGTCATGCTTGAGGATAAAGGCTATGATGTGATATTTTCAAAAGGAAAGGCGTTCCTTCGACACATAGCCACAGGTCAAGTAAAGAAGATAGGGATTCAAGTCTAGAATATCTATAAGATAGAGGCAGAGGATTGTGTTGCTTTGAGTTCAAAAGCGGAAAAGATGTTGAGTTGAGACGTTAGCGAGTTATGGCATAGGCGATTGGGCTACTTGCCTCATGGGGCTTTGAAGATATTGCAAAAAATCTCTACCGGTCTTCCCAAAGGTATGCTTGAGCAAGTTGATACATGCAAGGGTTGTACTTTGGGGAAATACACCAAGTCTTCCTTTGCAGATAGAGACAATCGAGCAGAGTCATTTATGGAGAGAGTCCATTCAGATGTGTGTGGACCATTCTTGACAGTATCCACCGCCAAACACAGGTATTATGTTATATTTGTAGATGACTATTCTTGTAAATGTTGCATATTTTTCACGCAGAGAAATCATCAGACATTCAAAAAGTTTTGTGAATTCAAATCATTGGTCGAGAAAGAGTCAGGAAAGAAGGTTAAATCTCTACAAAGTGATAATGGTGGAGAATATGTCTCTAATGAGTTTAAGAACTTCTATGCATAGGAAGGGATTAAACAAGAGTTGAAGGCACCTCATAATCCTCAACAGAATGGGGTTGACGAGAGGAAGAACAAGAGCATAGTAGGGGCAGCAAGGGTGATGTTGCATGATCAGGGCCTACCACTACACTTGTGGGCTGAGGCATGCAACACAATGGTTTATGTTTAGAATCGTAGTCCACATCGGATACTTGAGAGTAAAACACCAGAGGAAGCTTATTCAGGTAAGAGGCCAGATGTTGGTCACTTTAGGATTTTTGGGTCATGGGTTTGTTGCCATGTGACCAAAGATGCACGGAAGAAGATTGAGCCAACAACAGAGTTGGGGATCTTTGTGGGGTACACTGATACTCCCCACAACTATCGGGTGTACATGCAAACCAGTCAAATGACAGTGGTTCGCAGGGCTGTCAAGTTTGATGAGGAGAAGGCCATGTGAGTATCCCTTGAGAGGGAGCTTGAGCTACATGTAGAGGAGAAACTTTTAGTTCCTAAGGTTGAGGAGCCTTAGATTGATGTGGAGCAGCCACATCCATAGGTTCTGGGAGTGGAGACATCCACTCAAGCAGAGTCTTCTAGAGAGGGAAGAAAGTGCATTAGAGAGGCTGACAGATTGTTGGGTGATGCACGGGAGAATGTGGGAGCACCCTCTTCTTAGTGAAGACAGAGGAGGTGACCAAAGAGGTACACTAGATACATGGCACTTATGGGTGCATGTGTTGTGATAGAGCCATCTTCCTTTCAGGAAGTAGTGCAATAGTCAGTTTGGGTTGATGCGATGGTGGAGGAGTATGACTCCATAGTTCAAAACAGTGTTTGGGATTTGGTCCAGAGACCGGAGGACAATTTAGTTGTGAGCTCCTGTTGGCTTTACAAGGTAAAGCAAGTTGGAGATGGTAGTGTTGAGAAGCATAAGACCAGATTTGTGGCCCGTGGCTTTTCACAGGTAGAGGGGATTGACTATGATGAGACCTTTTCTCCTATTGCAAGGTACTCATCTATCAGATCTATTTTGGCACTATCTGCACAGATGGGTTGGAGTATCCATCAAATGGATGTGAAGACTACCTTCCTCAGTGGAATGATTGAGGAAGAGGTGTACATAGAGCAGCCCGAAGGTTTTGAAACCTTGGACCGTGAGTCGCATGTGTGCAGACCCAAGAGAGCGTTGTATGGGCTGAAGCAAGCACCCCATTCTTGGTACACTAGGATAGATAGCTACTTCATTGGGTTAGGCTTCACGAAGAGTGAAGCAGATGTGAACCTGTATCACATAGTGGTGGAAGGTAAGCTTTTGATCATTGTAATTTATGTAGGTGATCTCATACTTATAGGTGATGAGAAGCTCATCAAATCTTGCAAGGAGGACCTTGCAAGAGAGTTTGAGATGAAGGACATGGGGCTCATGCATTACTTTCGTGGCATGGAGGTATGGCAGGGAGATGGGGAGTTGTTTGTTTCTCAAGGAAAGTATGCTAATGAGATACTAAAGAGATTATGAATGGAGAGCAGTAAACCCATGGAGACTCCTCTAATTGGTAAACGGAGGAAGGAGGATGCTACTTCAAGAGAAGTAGTGGAAGCTACTATTTATAGGCAGCTTATGGGTTCACTAATGTATTTGGTGAACACACGACCAGATATGTGTTATGCAGTTAACCAGCTTAGTCAAGCGATGGTTAGGCCTACCAAGCTGTATTGGAAGGCGACAAAGCATGTATTGAGATACCTCAGAGGCACTACTCTGTTTGGGTTATGGTACAGATGAACAGAGGGAGTGAAGCTTCAAGGCTTCACTAATGTAGATTGGGTGGGGAGTCCATTTGACAGGAAGAGAACATCAGGAGGGGTCTATAGTATTGGGTCAACGACAGTTTCTTGGTACAACATGAAATAGAGATCAGTTACACTCAGTTCAGCAGAGGCAAAGTACATGGTGGCATGTCAAGCAACATGTGAGGCTATGTGGATGAGGAAGATCCTAGTTGGTTTGTTTGGTTAGCATATGGATCCAACAGTGATTTATTGTGATAATCAGAGTTGTATCAAACTCTCTGAAAATCCAGTTTTTCATGATCGGTCCGACCATATAGATATCTGTTATCATAATATCAGAGATTGTGTATTTAGGCAGATCATGTTGATAGATTACATTCCCACGAATGAGCAAGATGCTGACATCTTGACAAAGGCATTGCCAAGATGTAAATTCAAGTTTCACAGAGATAGGATTGGGGTAGTGGATAATCCCTTTCTTGTTGAGAGGGAGTGTTGAGAAATGGAAACAAGAAATTCCAGTTTAATTTGTCCCTGAATTAAACTATGAATTAAAATATAATTATTTTCTAATAGCAATTTTCTAATGATTAATTAAGTTTAATTAACTTAATTAATTTAGGAAATTCAAATTGGAAGTATTTTAGAAGACATGCATGTGTTCTCCCTAACTTATATGAGTTAAGGATGACTTATGAACGAGTTGTAATTAGTTAACTCAGTTTATTGAGTTAAGTCCAGTTAAATTAGTTCCAAACAGTTTGAGGAACTAATAGTGAGTAAACAGTCAGTTGGGACACTAGTGACCTAATTAGTGCTACTCTAATTAACTGAAGATTCCACCATCAGAAACTCATGCATGTTGATTATGAGAAAGACCTAGTTGAGATTAGAGTGCAGGGACAATATACTATTTGTCTTATATTTTTCTGAGTTGCACTGATAGTGCATGCATTCAAGAACTGATCCTTGAGGGATTGTGCTATTTTTAGAGTCTTTATTTCCCTTTAAATACAAGGTATCCTTCATAGGAATTACACATTGGAATAGAGACATGGAGAGCTTGTCAATTGGATAAGCTTTGGCCTTGATCTTACTTATGAGTTGGAGATTGAATTTGCTGAGTGTTGGGATTGTTCTTGAGAGAACAAGCATTGTAATTTCTTGAGAGAACAAATAGTGGGGTTTTGAGCTGTGGCTTTCCCCAGATATTTATTGTGTTATGTGCCTTTGGTTCTCTTCCTCTATTGATTATTGTTTGCTCGAGGTTTATGGGCTTCTGCTGTAAAGAGTAGAAGTAGATTCTTGTCTCTTTCTTTAGCAAATTGCATTAGCTTGTGAATCTACAAGTTCTTCTACAGGGAGCTTTTTATTTATGGGCCTCCATTGTCAACAGATCACAACTGGACTAACACATATAGAAATTATACAATAAACAAAAAATACAGAGACAATGAGACATTAATCACATGGTCGGCCAAAGATAACAACAACATGTTATGCTATTTATTCTTCTAGCCTAGCAACATGTTTTCCTCTAAAACATTGCATAAGAGATCATAACTAGAAAAAATGACCAATAAAGATGGCAACAAAGATGCAAATATTATTTTCATTTAAGAAGTAATAACAACAGAAATGTCAAATCTCAAAATTTTATAGTCTATTAAAAATGCTACGGACAATGACTATAGAAATTAGAATCACTACCAAATGAAGCTTCATGCACTTGCTGATGATATGGTTGACTGTGAACCACATAGATACACTCTACTACCTACGATATATATGAAAGAATTATATGCAAAATCCATTGTAATTTATAGAGATTACAATTGCTCTATAATAATGTTCATTAAATGCCAACAACAAGCTATGCCCAACAAGCCAAGTAAGATAGAAAATGAGAGAGAGATCATGGTGTGTCCAAAGAAGTTGTAGATTGGACCTGAGAACAAGTACAAGTCAGACTTGTAAGCAATCTGAATAAATAAATAAAACATTAAAAAGCATACAGAGAAGTGAACACGGTGCCTCCAATTAGGAGGATTCACATGAAGAACAAACAAAGAAGATATTTTGCCTCCACATGAAATGAGAAGATGCAAAAGAAAATGAGCAATTGATGGTTAAACAGAGACTGGGCATTTATTAGCTTCGGAAGCTCCATTACACAGTCTTGCATCCATCATGGCACTAGTCATATAGAATGGATATTGTTTACATATTCATCGTAAATATGGAATTGATCATAGAGTGTGGAATAAATTAGTATGCATATCAATGAGTCATGAATGAAAACATCACTAAAAAGTGAAATGCGATATTCTAACTCGTGAATAAAACACGTAATGAAAAAATGATAGTTTAATGAGAGCTATGTTCGATGCATAGATCTTAATGATTAATATTGGATAAATATTGGCATATGTGTATGTGTGTGTGTTATGAGTATGAGACTTCTATTATCGATCAAACTAAGAAAATAGAGAATATGAATAACTTATAGGAGCCCATACATATGACAAAATGTTTTCAAGATCTTATGAATATGGATTGAGGACAATAAACTACCTTCATTAAACCTATACTAATTAACCTAGACTTTGTGTACCACTTGAAGCTAGAGAGTTGTGCAAATAGTGGAAGGCTACAAGTCTTATAAATTTCCAGAATTTGAATAGAACCTGTTGTAGTATTCAACAACCCCCCATTTATTGAATAAAATTCATCAAATTTCAATAAAAGACGAACAAATTTTTTTTTTGTAGTTTTTTGTTTTTTTATTTTTTTTTTTTTTTTTTTATTTTTTTTTTATTTTTTTTTTTTTTTTTTTTTTTTGTTTTTTTTAAGTTATAAATTTTGACAAGCGTAAAGGTTTCCCTTTATCGGAACCCATATATCAGTGCTACACCTTTTAAATATTATGATAAACATAAGTCCGGATCAGCCCCCACTCATAAAGTCAAAGCTCCATCAGAACCTTATTATATCGTAAGTTCCCTCTTGATAAAGTTACAAGAAAACCCATCTTCGATATGACTTCCCCGATGACTACTTTATTTATAGAATTGCATTGAAGGGATTTTTTTACTAAAGTTTATTACAAGTCATGCGCGCCTTTATATAAATAAATATTATGATGGTCTGTCAGCCCCACAACTGTCATTTATTATATCGGCGCTTTCATTATCGTAACATTTATAACATGACGCCTCTGATACCATTCACCTCTGATATCCCATATCTCTGATATCTCTCATTGTTGATACCTCTGATATTCCCATTAAAGCTCTCTATCAGAACTTTTATATCAAAAGCCTTTCCCTAAATCCCCCGATTTTCTACCTCCAATATAAATTTCCCGATATAGCTTCGCGCCTCTTTTCATAACCATTATTTTATCAAAATCCTCATATATCAGAAGTTTGAATTATCGTAACTTTCCAATGCATCCCTCCAATTCATTTCTCCGATATTTATCCTTCGATATGTTGATTTGGAAAGCCCATGTGATTTCACGTTCTCGCACTTAATGTTTAAGAGTGGGAAGTTATTGTTTTCGAAATTATAAACGATTTCATTCATTTCACTTTGATTATATGAATATTTTCTTTAAATAAGAGATTTTTGTTGTATACTTTCATCATTTGTGCTAAGTCCTTCGTAAGTAAAAGCGTTTGCTCATCCTTGTGTTTTCTACTATAGGCTAGTCCCAACCGCTGTAACGTTGAAGAAATGTATAAAGCAGGGAAATGAAAGAAGAAAATTGCAGCGCAACAACAATCTTCCACTCCTCCAATTGAAAGTGCTGAAGACAAGAATGTTATGCTAGGGTTATTTTATGATACAATTTGTTTTAAAGACTACGAACAACCCTCGTGGGAATCAATATATAAAATCTTTAAAGATGAAGGGCCCAGGGTTACCCAAAGGACAATGACTGCTGACGATTCTACTCCAGTCTCAAATATGACCTACAACGATGTGGAAAATTCCTTCTTGCACATGGTTGCAGCCAAACCTAAAATTCTCCCCTATATTGATATGATTCAATGAGTAGTGGATAATTTGAGCATTACTAATAGGATGATTGTTACGAATAGGCAAACAATTGTTGGATCTTTTATCGGTGAAGCCTTGAGGAGGATGTACCATTTTTCCCGAAGTACAGTGTAAATACAACAAGAAATATGTTGAAGCATTTATGAAAGAACACGCACATGCATCGGAGTCAATCAAAGGATGGAGAAGACATCAAAACAAGCATAAGCAGGAGGAAAGCAGTAAGTATTATGTAGATTCCCTTGCTGGTCCCTATTGTCAGATAGTGACTATGAGGTGTAGGCTTTATGCTTAGCTTAATACACAAAAATTTATTGATCAGTGGGTACCGCTTATTGATCGGACTTCAGAGGGTTATATCTTTGATTGGGGTAATATACTCTTAGATAGTTTAGCTACACATATGTTGTCCTTTAGAAGTAAGCACAAAGTCTTTGAAAACATAATTCCACCTTTGTACATGAGTGTTTATATCATGGATTCCCTGGGTTTTACTATGGATTTTTCATCTATGGGTTGGAATTGGACTCTAGAGGACCCAACCCATATTCATATATACCATGATATTCTTTGGGATTTCAAATATCTATTACATTTCTATAAAAAAATCATGGGGTCATGCTACCGTTATATCAAATTATCTTTGATAAAAGGGCTCCCTGGATGTCCCTAGAAGTTGAAACTGACCTACTCCGGGTAGGATATTGGTTTGCTGAGGATTCATTCACATATGTCAGAGTTTATGGGAGTTTTTATAGTCCTCATGTGTTACCTCTATTCATTTATGATAAACTTCTTGCTAGAGAGGTGGCCTATCAGACTAATGAATATGATATTTCTAAGGTTTTGAAGGAATCCAATAAAAATATGTGGCCTATCTTCCCAGTCTAGTTTGGTATATATGCAATAGACAACTACACGCATGCAAAAATTGAAATAAATGCCATTCAAGATCTTGATTTTCCCACTATTCCCAACAAGAAATATGATCCTCATCAAATTGTTTAAAAATATTACCGCTGCATCCAACATTAGACAATTTTCCCATGAAATTGACAAGTTCGATGATTTGTTTGAGGGAGTTTATACTTATTCAATGGTTATGCACAAGGCATAGCAACAATTGACTCCAGAGGAAATGATTCAATTCACTCAGTACAGGGTCTCTAGGCTATCAAATTTTCCAATGGATTCATTACAAATTCCTTAGGTGAGGATTGTTCCTGATGATGTTATTATTGTTGGTACTACTCAATTTGCTAGTGCTTCTCAATCAAGAAAAACAATGGTCTCTTCTTCTTCCCAAGCGACGAGTGCTGCACCTGATGCTAGATTGGAAGAAATTTGGGAACAATATAATCAAGCTCTCAATGCTAAAGTTGATGAATCTCAAGTTGTTAAAACTCCTCCATAAGAGAAGGTTCAAGACACTTCCAAGAGCCTTGAATAGACTCTGATAACAACAAAAGTTCTCGAGATCCCTTTAGAGAATAAATATGTAGAAATCATACTAGCTTTCCCATGTTCCGATGTCATTTTAATAATAGAATAAATTCCTCCACTCCAAAGACTCTTTACAGGTGCCTATGCTTCGACTACTATGGAAAAAGCCACAGAGGTGAAACAATTGCTTAAGGAAAAAGGAAGAAAGGATATATCTATTAGAACAGAGCATGGAAACTGAAAAGTAGAAAATCACGGAACATTGGCAAGGGTAGATCACAGAGCTTTAAAACAGGTTTAATTCTCTTAGAGTCTAGTATGATGTTGATTTGCAGGCCCAAGACTCTCAAATCCAAAAGCTATAGAGAAGGATTGAACATCTGACTGTCAATTTGGAATTAACCGAGTTTAAGAAGGAGGCTAAAGAATTGAACACTCTTTTGACCCAACAACAAATTGTCTTTTGTCAAAAGTTGGCCATCATTCATGATCATTGCAAGACAACTAGTCCCATGGTAGATTAGCTATCAAGTGTCAAGAATTACTTTGAAGATATAGAGGAGAAAATTGTTGGATTCTTGGCATGGCAAGAAACAGTGGAAGGAAGGTTAGGAAATCTCCCCAATATTGAAGAATCCCATAAATAAATTCTCTTTAAGGAGTGGGAAATTCGCATCAAGCAGGCAGAGGAAACAATTTACCATGCACGAGATATTTCAAATAATATTATTGAAGCAGTTAGTGATAATTTGTTTCAAGCCAATTTCATATCGAGTTGTCTTGAAGGAGCATTACCCGATATTAAATTGCTTAGTAAAATGTGGCACTAATCATCCAAGAAGTGGGTCGAGATCATCGATCAGATGATCAAAACCAACTTGGAGAGTCATTGGAAGTTTTTGGTCAAACCTCACAGTCAGTGGATTATGCTCCGATGTTTATCGAATACAACCACGCAGATGCTACCATCGTTGAGGGTTGTAATCTTCACCGGCCAAATGCGAATACAACCCAAGTATCCACTCGAGTTGAAGAACATGATCGATATCTATGAGTTGCAACAATGAATTGGAGGACAATCATCCTCCCAAGCTTAGATCATTTGTTGTAACATATTCAAAATATGTCCCTTTGGTTCATTTTGGTTACTTTTGTTGAAACTGCCTGAGGTTGTTGTTGTATTTTCTATATTTGTATTTTATCATGAAACTATAAATCCCCTCTCTCGGATGAGAGAAAAGGTTCTGAATTTTTGAAAAGAAGGCTTAAGTTGCACTATTGTAACTCAGGTTTTTCTTAATATACAACTGAACCATCACCATTTCTATCATTAGCAGAGCAATGATCTATCATGTACTATTATCCTTTTGTTATTATTTTGCTTAGAGTAGAATGGAAATTTGATTTTGTTCATTATATATATGTTGAAGAAATCGTTCATTGTCACTATTGATTTGTTTGATTAGAATCATAAATTATATGCATGAACAACGATATCTCAATACATTTGACAAATTAATAAAATAATTTAATTAGATTAGTTATCTTTTTGTGCATTAACTTCATAGTTACAAGATGATCTACATTGTCATGTCAATTATGAAATCTTTATAATCACATATGCCAATAGTACACCCGGGTTAAATTATAAGTTTATTAATATTTATTTCAGTTTCCTCTATATTAGAGCATTATACTTTCATTCAATCCATTTCATATAATTTATGTAAAGGGAAATTGGTCCCATAATTCCACTCGAAGCCATCATCCCAAACGGAAAAGGATCTGCTCTAAGGTCCTGACCAGGTGGTTTCCCCCAATGTTGATGAAATTATTTTAGACCATTAACAAAACCTCAGAGAAATATTATGACATTCAATGATTATTGGGATAAAGCATGAGATGAGTTTATACACCATCCCATGAAGCATCAAGATTAGTCTTAATAAAGAGACTTGTGCCATGGTGAGTGAGGCCAATCACACACCATGAAAGGGAAAACTAGGGCTTGTGAGTGAACAAAGGTTGATTGTTTATTTGAGCACCAGGAAGGGGGAAATTGTGCCAAATATGAAGACATATCTAAGGAATAAAATTGATGATTTATAGGTTTTGTTTACATTAATAGAAATTGTTTCACAATCATCTTGGATTGCACATATTTCCTTCAATAAATAAATTGTTAATCTCGATTTTCATGTGTTATGTAAGAATTGGTATCAAATTGATACATCAATATCCTTGTTACAATGAAGTCACAATCATAAGGATAAGTGCATTGCTATTATCATCATCTAGATACATAGGTGTGCCAAGTCACTGATGTACATATGGATTACTACATTAAAGACCATACTGCATGCATATGATTGACTTTTTACATCATTGTCATGATGACAGTGACATAGTTTGCTTTCTCACTCTCTTAATGATCACTATAATATTTCAAGAATATCGTCAACTGCCAACCCTAATATTAGGGATATAGGGTTTCTTAGGGTCATTGTTCATATTTCCTTTAGAGCTTCCATCATTTAATATGAGTCATAGAAGAGACTTTCCAAGGAGATCTTTGTCATTTGAATGTATGAATTAAGATTCCAAGACTCCTTAGGGTTTCACTTTAGGGTTGATGATAACAAGATCTCAACACACACACACACACACACATATAGAAATAATGTGATATTGAGAAAATACAAGGTTTCGATGCTATCAATAAAACCATAAATTAAAGACTTCCATACTGTAAGTCGATGCCATGCCAAACAAACTTTATATTTGAGGTCATATGTATTTGGTATAGAAGCCATAATTCTCAGAGAAGACATACCATATGAATTATATAAATAATCAATGCCAAGGCTGTATGCAAACTTCCATCACATAGATAAAACAAACTTTATATTGAGGTCATGTGTATTTGGTATAGAAGCCATAATTTTCAGAGAAGACATACGATAAAAACTGTATAAATAATCGATGCCAAGACTGTATACAAACTTACATCACATAGTCAAAGCAAACTTTATATTAATGTTATATATATTTGGTATATAAGTCATAATTCTGAGAGAAGACATGCCATACGAACTATATAAATAATCGATGCCAAGTTTGTATGCAAACTTCCATCATAGAGCCAAAACAAACTTTATATTGAGGTCATATGTATTTGGTATAGAATCCATAATTCTCAAGAGAAGACATACCATAGAAATTGCATAAATAATCAATGCTAAGACTATATGTAAACTTCCATCACAGAGCCAGAATAAACTTTATATTGAGGTCATATGTATAAATAATTAATGCCAAGACTGTATGCAAACTTCCATCACATAGCCAAAACAAAATTTATATTGAGGTCATATGTATTTGGTATAGAAGACATAATTCTCAGAGAATACATACCATACAAACTGTATAAATAATCAATGCCAAGACTGTATGCAAACTTCCATCATAGAGCCAATTTATTTTATTATTATAATTAATTTCTCTTTTAATTTTTAATTTTATTATTATTATTTTTGTTTATATTGGGGTCATATGTATTTGGTATAGAAGCCATAATTCTCAAAGAAGACGTACCATATGAACTATATAAATAATTGATGCCAAGACTATACGCAACCTCCATCATAGAGCCAAAACAAACTTTATATTGAGTTCATATGTATTTGGTATAAAAGACATAATTCTCAGAGAAGACATACCATATGAACTGTATAAATAATCGATGCCAACACTATATGCAAACTTTAAAGAAAGGGGACTTTATCATAAAATTTCAGAATGGTATGTTAGTAGGTTTTCAACCAATTAGTTAAATGAGTAGACAAAACAAGTAGCATGAAGTGGAGACATATGAAAGCACACGTTACATCACATATCTAATTATGGCACTACACATTCAAGCATCAAGCGATTGTAATTGGGGCTTAGATAGCACCAAAGACACTATACCCATGGCCTCGTCAATGTACATCTCACTAAGTTAAGTATGATCAATGCATGTTATAAGCTAGTTTCAAACCAATATGATTGATCTGAGCGACTATTACGTGGGTTTAGTGTATAAATGAGTCATATAAGGTAAAATATAGAGATTAGTCTCATATATGTTACATATTATGGAAATAATGTATCTTAGCGAATACAATGATATTGAGTAGACCATGACTGCTATCAAATGTAAGGTCTTTGGAAATACCCAAACACATGTCAAACAACAATGCATACTTGGGATATTAAGAACGAATTGGTCTCCAAGTCCCTGCTGTTCGGCACCCACCGATGCATATATAACACCTTGCAACATATATCGACTGATGCATATAATACCTTGCAGCATATATAAACCTAACCAAATTGTTATCAACCTGCCTGCTAACATGTTGGTGAGGTCGAGAGAGACGTAGCTATAAATCTAGGCTAGTCAACCCTCACATTCGAGAACCCTCTTCCAATCAATAGGTCGAGTGCATAAACCAAACACTCTTAAGTGGTTGAGTGCTCAACCCATGAATAAATGCCCTTGGTGGAAATAGGTGGGTGGCTTCGAGGCAGGTAAAGGATTGAGAAGAGTTGGGCTCGAGCTTACAAAGGACGGAGCCAACGTATTTGCAACAAATCTGGGTACTCTTTCCTGGGCTTCATTTGGAGCTGTGGAATTCAAGAATTCTGGAAGAGGAATACAAGAATTCATGAAACTAGGTAATTTTGGGAAGAATGTAAAAATTCTAAAAGCACAGAAGAGCCCAAACTAAGGTTTGTGATCTAGTTCTTAAAAAAAATGGCAAACAAAGGATCCTCTTATCACCATATTGAAGAATGTTGCCTTGCTCGAATGCCCTCATGACCTTAGCTGAAATGCCCTCGTCCTCCTCAAATGCCCTCCAATCATCCTATGGAATGCCCTTGTGCCCTTAGCTCAAATGCCCTCATGGCTTCCTCGAATGCCCTCTGCTGCCCTTTGGAATGCCCTCTCCGAGAACTCGATTATGGCACCTACTTTATTGTACTCAACATATGAGACCCTGATTATGACTCCCACTCTAACCTATTACGCTCTCCACATTTTGATTATACGATTATCGTATTATTTATAATATATATAACTCTATTACATATATTTATAATATATATATATATATATATATATATTATATATATATATATATATATATATATATATATATATATATATATAATGTAATAGAGTTATATATATTATAAATAATACGATAATCGTATAATCAAAATGTGGAGAGCGTAATACCCGAAAGTAGGTTTGTCCATTTTCACTTAACTGGTGGATGGAATTTAGATTGATTTTATGCTTTCTCACATTGAGTACTGAGCGAGGGGAGTTGGACGACCAATAAGCCAACATGACAACATAGTAAAAGTGACATGCTAGTGCATGATTATTTAGTAGCTATGAATGTACCCATGTATATCTGAGACTCAAAGGAAGCAGGCAACCAGTCCAACAATCATTCATTATTAAGGGGTTATCCTTGCTTCATCCACCTAGTTTGCCACCAGATTGAAAGAGGTTTAGGGGAGGAAGGCAGTGAAGATTCCAATGTCATGAGAGTGATGATAAAGAAAATTATAAAATTATTTCAAAAATGATCATTGATGAAACTATGTCACACTTGCATAGCGAGACCATAAATTTTCATAAAAACACATGAAAAATTCCTCGTATCCATTCTTAAAGAAATTAAGAAATTTATAGAATGTGGTGCACATGATTATTCTTAATTGAGATTTGCAAATTATCTCTAAATTGATTAATAGTGGTAAAAAAAACTTAGATGAGTGGGTAAAAAAAATGTAGATGACTTTTGTGAGGAGAAAGCAATAGAAGAAAGGCATCCCTCGATGATGTTAAAATAAGATTTTATGAAAAATTGTATGACTGGTTCCCCTACATATTACCCACTTTAATTCACAAATTCTTGATTGGCTAAGGCATTTGGAACATTGTTGAACCCCAATCTCCACTACCAAAACCAACTAGTACCTAATATAAAAAATGACAATCTAGATGGGAATATTTTGTGAATGCTAGTTGAAAGATTGCTCAAGAAGCTTAAGAATACTTTAGAAATGAATGGCTAATTGTGGTACCTTTCTCAACTAGTAAAAGTAATTTTTGCTTTGTGGTGGGGGGTGACAATTTGTAAGAATGCTTAAAATGGAGTAACCTTAGTTGATACACATTGAAGAGTCATTATGTTGAGGAAAATGAGGAAGTCAACTACAAGAGAGTAAGAGTATGCACTAGATGAAGGAAAAAAGAAAAGGATCCTTAAAAGAATGCAATCATACAAGACATTGAATAATATTCAAAACGTTGGAAGCGACAAAAGGCAAAAGAAAAGCATAGTGATGCATGATGTTGCAAACCATCATCTATCCCAAAGAAAAAATCCTCAACAGTGGCAAGTCATTGGAGTGTTAAATCGGTTTGATGATTATAGAGATGTCACATGGGAAGAATCCTTGATGATTCTGAGTTGAATGAAGATATAAAGTTGGTAGAGGTAGGCATTGTCACCCTTTGATTGGTAGAGAATGTTGAAAGCATAGAGGTTGAGAATCAGGACATATGATATAACATAATAATCCAAATCCTTATGTAGCAAGTCGTCTATGTTCAATGATTCCTTGTGTTCAAGAATTCTTTTGGGAACATTTACAAGTATGTTCTTGACGATCTTCATAGTGGTATCAACTAGACAACCATGTAAACGTGAGAGATATGTTGTTCCTTGCAGGAATACCCCAGAAAAAGTGAAATTGGTTAACTATTGAAGGATATAATAACATACTACTCCACATAAAAGATATTAGAACTGTACCCCTTATATGATTTACTATTTGAGGAGGATACCTCAAATTTTTTCAAACATTGAAAGGAAGTGATGCAGCGACAAACAAGGCATTTTACATAGTATAATGATCAAAACTACATACTATAATGATCAAAACTGTTAGATCGATGAAATAAACCTTCTAGTAAAATCAACCAAAGTTGATCAATTAAACACTAAGAAACCATTGACTAGCTTATGAATAGCTCCACCTACCCCAATATAGTTAAAAAACCCTCCTCCTTGAACAAATATTGCACCACCATCTACCCCTCTACGAGGGTGATGAAGATATTATAAATCATTGGTTCATATGTGAGAAAAATCAGGTTGTGATGGATATAGCACACATAAAGAAAAGCAAATTGCAAAGTGTGTTGTAGCATTAAAGAAAAGAATGTTAACGTGATTTATGAATTTTAAGGAGAATTAATAAAAACAAAAAGAAAAATGGAAGTGAAGGACAATTTTGCATCATTCCTTAAAACTCAATATGTCAAACATCTAATAACACAAAAAATAAAAGGCACTAATTAGATGCCTTGTGAACTTGTGTTGGAATACAACAAGAGGTTTATATACCTTCTTAGCCATATATATCCCATATATAATCAACAAGGACTTGCTCATAGAATGGTTCATAGCATGCCTTCTATAAAATATAAGGGGTATGTACTCTTTGAATACATGAAATAAAACCTTTCGAAGATGCCCTAAAGAAAGAATAACATATGGAATCATATCAATATTGGTCTATCCCATTATCATTTGATAGAAAAGTTGAATAAAATCTTGATGTTTCAAAAATTACTTATAGACTTGACCCTTTAATGAAGTGGCCTATGGTGTACAATATGTACAAATGAAGGTCACTCTAATTAAGACTTGCAAATATAGATTTGACTAATAGAGACCCAAATGGTAGCTTGAGTAAAAGTTGTATATTTCTACGAGATATGCCCAAATATTATGAGTCACGTAGCACCATGGATTGAAAAATATTTTGTGATTAATAAGTTAAGTGTTATAGTATTTCGATGGTGAGCTTTCCTTAGAAATCAATGTCTTCATTATTTATGGCTATTTAATGGATTGCATTTGTTTATGAATTATAAGGGTATATTAATAATTTATGCTTGTGAATGGATATGAGTTGTTAAATTGGTTATATTAGGCTTGGAATATGCCAAATTTAGCTTATAACATGTCAAGTTTAGGAGTTTATTGAGGATGGGTATAATTTAAGATCAATATTTGGGGGGAATTCCACTTTCCTAAATCCTATGGAAATTAAGTGACTCATATCAACTATGTGTGTATTTGGAGAATTCTAAACAAGTTTTAGAGGTTAAGTTTATTCGAGGAATTTGATTACTGCAAGTAACAATGAGAAGAAGTAAGTCACCTTTAAAGAGTTTTAATGAAACCATGAATAAATATTCCACGTGATCAATAGAGTGAACACTAGAATTATATATAATAGGATATAAATACTAATAAATATTTATACAAGGTTTCATTTCATGAAATTTTTGATGGGACATTGTTTATCAAGTATTAGTTTTTAAAGCTTTATTAAACCACGTCTGCCTGATTGCCATGTCACCTAGTTCACCGGTCGCCCAAATCACCCAGTACAAAGATGATGGTGATGATGAAGATGATGAAAAATATGACAAATATGACGATGAAGGTAAGAAGTTTTCTCAAATGGAAAGGTACAAAGTTTTCTCAACCTCTCGACTATGGAGTAATAAATAATTTCATCTCCTTGATATTTGTATATGTTATAATTCTGTCATTTTATTGTGAAATTCTTTCTGTGAGTCATATTTGAGTCTCAAAACCCTCACATATAGTCAATGCATGAATCACCCATAACCATGTCAAATTTCAATGCATATGAGAAAAAACTAAGAAATTTCAACGTTGGCCCTATTCTAAAGTCACGGGAAGTAATGGGATTATTGAATTTCCATGACCTTGGGTTTAGGTTAGAGTATTAAAATCATTGACACTACTAAACCAAGAATCTCAACCATAAACCACTTTGCACAATGGAAATATAAGGCAATAAATCGCATATGCACAAATATACACGCTTTTTAACAAAATTGTACAGTATTGTACAATCACCAATTTTCGTTATATTCAACCAAATCTGAATAATACAACAATCTATGGTATACGAGATACAATGACAAATGATGTTGCAGCTTCTATGTAGTATCTTGTCCTACCGGTCATTCGCTTTCATATTGCTCACTAGCTACCCCTTAGTCCTTCAAAGGACAACACATCTAGACTCCAGGAGGGCCACCACCTAACAATGTTGCATGTCACTTTTGCTGCAAGTACATGGGCTCATGAATCTGCTCTCTAGGTAGGCCTAATTCCCAAACTCCAATCTACTTTCTAGTAGCCTCTTTTTTCCATCAAAGAGCTACTCATAAGGTTGCAAAATTCACCCAATCACGCACCAAACGACGTCCTTCTTGTATGTTACTCTAGGGCTACTTTGGGTAGCCAACACATTGCCCTCCAATCAGATCAATGGTACCTAATCCAATCACTACAGAATCTACACCGATGAAGGCTTATGGTCACTCAAATTGGCTCCCATAGGCTGCTTGATAATCTGATCCAAATATGACCCAAAGACAAGGATCTAACACACATCACATTATTGTTTCAAGTATGCAATATTGTTGTTGCGATTGGTTAGGGAATCATGGACTGCTGTAACAACCCCTAAACAATCACCCAAACATCCCTCCTTGGCTGCGACCTACCCTTGGAGAGATGTTGACCTAGTTTGCTTCTTTTCTGGGCATGAACAACCCTCAATATACCCTAAGCTGCCCTCAAACAGTGAAGTAGGGCCTATGACCTACCCACAACAATCTTTGCTACCTCTCCACCCAAGAACCACCTTAAACAACCCTGAAACGCATCATCCCTACCTCAACCTCCAAGAACAGACCCTTAGACCTCCAACCAACACCTCAGTCACCACAAAACAAGCCTTAAACTGTCCTTAACCCTCCTATTCTTGTACTCTTATGCTGCAACTCAAAACAAAGCTATGTCTTTCCTCCAACAAGTTGTTGTTGGCTATGTGTGTTGCACTTTTTGGATGCTAAAACAACATCACTCCACCCTTCATTTATATCCAACAAAGGTGCCCCAATGAATAGATGAAGAGACACATCTATTGGACTAATTTACTTCAAGCCTACATGACTTTAAAACCAATAATTACTTGTCAACTTAAAAAATTCATTTCTCCACTTCTACAACTCAGTATTCAACGATTCTCAAAGAGTTGGATTCTCCTTTTCGCCCTCTATCATCTCATGCCATCACATGTGGAAATGTGTCCCCAGAATTGCCCCAAACACGATTGGGTACAAAAACCTATCCTTGGGTTCCAAACCCTAAACCCTAGGGCTTGGAATACCTCCCAAGCTACACAAATCAATAGGGATGACGTTACTTATTTTGTGCGGGCAATCCTTGCCAAGTTGGGCCGACCCACCAACTCATTGCATGGGCACCCTAGCGTACCCAACAAATGACACCCCCATGGGCGCTCGGGCGCCCCGCCTTCGTGAGGGTGTGCCCAGGGCATGGAAATTCACCCTACTGTGAAAATCAGTGAAAAAAACGTTAGCGCACCAATGAGAACAAAATATTATCATTTGTTAGTACGTCCATGCTGCATAATCAATCAATTATAAACTAGTTTGTAGCACCTAAGCATGAATTTAGTCAATTTTCTAAAAATCATTATGAGACCCCCCTATGGAAACTCTATTCATGGGCAATCATGGGTTGACATTACTTCTTTTGAGTGGGTACCCCTTTCCAAATCAGTTCGACCCACCAACTCGTCGCATGGGCACCTTGGCGTGCCAAGCATGCAATGCCTCTACGGGTGTTGGGCACCCTAACATGCCCAGAACGCGATGCCCCCATGGGCACCTGGAGGCCCTGCCTTCGTGCGGGTCTGACCAGGGTAAAAAACATTTGCCCTACTGTGCAAATCAGCAAAGACAAATCATTAGCTCATCAATGGAAAAATATATATTGTCATTTGTTATTTCCATGTTGCGTGATTAAGCAATTATAAATCAACTTTTAACACTAAAACATTAATTTAGTTATTTTTTCCAAAAAATCATTATGAGACCCCCTCGTGGGAACTCTGTTCATGGGAAGTCATGGGTCGACATTACTTCTTTTGTGCAGGTGCCCCTTGCCAAGTCAGGCCGACCCACCAACTCATCGCACGAGCGAGCCTACCAGGCGGGCACCTTGGCGTGCCCAACATGCGATGCCCCCATGGGTGCTTGGGCGCCTTGCCTTTCTGCGGGTGTGGTGAAAATTAGTTAACACAAATCATTAGCTCATAAATTACAACAAAATATTATCATTTGTTATTTCCATTCTAAATGATCAATCAATTATAAATTGACTTTTAACACTGAAACATTAATTTAGTTAATTTTCTAAAAATCATTATGAGACCCCCTTGTATGAACTCTGTTCATGGGAAGTCATAGGCTGATATTACTTCTTTTGTTTGGGTGCCCCTTTCCAAGTTGGGTTGACTAACCAACTTATCGCACGAGTACCCTGGCGTGCCCAGCATGCGATGCCCTCATGGGTGCTGAGCGCCCTGGCGTGCCTAGCATGTGACACCCTCATGGGTGCCCAAGTGCCTTGCCTTCGTGTAGGCGTGAGCGTTTGCCCCTCTTTGCAAATCAATGAACACAAATCATTAGCTCAGTAATGACAACAAAATATCATCATTTTTTATTTCCATGCTACATGATCAATCAATTCTAAACCGACTTTTAACACCCAAACAATAATTTAGTCAATTTTCTTAAAGTCGTTATGAGACCCCCTTGTGAGAACTCTTCATGGGAAATCATGGGCCGAAATTACTTCTTTTATGCAGGTGCCCCTTGCCAAGTCTAGCCAAACCACCAACTCAACGATGCCCCCATGGGCGCGTCCCCGCCTTCATTCAGGCGCGACCAGGGTGCAAGGATTCACCCTGCTATGAAAATTAGTGAACAAAAATCATTAGCTCATCAATGATAACAAAATATTATAATTTGTTAGTGCCATGCTACATAATCAATCATTTACAAACTGACTTTTAACACCTAAACATTACTTTAGTAAATATTCTGAAAATCATTATGAGACCCCTTGGTGGGAACTCTGTTCATGGGCAATCATGGGCCGAACTTACTTCTTTTATGTGATTTCCCCTTGCCAAGTCGGGCTGACCCACCAAATTTTCGCATGGGTGCCCCTACTAGGCAGACTTGTTGACGTGCCCAACTCGCGATGCACCAAAGGGTGCCTGGCACTCCGCCTTCGTGCGGGTGTGTCCAGGGTGTGATCGTTTTCCCTAATGTGCAAGGCAGTCAACAAAAATCATTACCTCATCAATGGAAACACATTTTTATCATTTTTTAGCACGTCCATGCTGCATCATCAATCAATTATAAATCGACTTTTAACACCTAAACATTAATTTATAAAATTTTCTAAAAAACATTACGAGACACCCTGGTGGGAACTCAATTCATGGGCAGTCATGGGCCGACCTTACTTCGCATGTCAACCCGACTGCCATGTCACCTGGTTAACCCATCGCCCAACTCGGTACACCTGCTCAATAAACCATTAAAGTAAAAAATGGAAATTATGGTATAAATGTAAATGGGCTTCATTTAGTTTCAAGAATAATATATTCTCTACTTAACAAGGCCAACCATGTGAAGGTGGAAGCTCATATGCCCCCCCTCCAAACATCACTCTCAACTCCCCGACACCCAATATATCTACTATAATATATTTGAAAGAAACGCAGTAACATTCAAACATAAAAACTAGGAAAATAAAAATTTAAGGTGGATGAAAGAGAACAAACCAATTGAAAACATATAAATACATACCTCGTACTTTTCGACATTTTGATATCATTAATATTCTTCCTCATCCATCTCATCATCTATATCATCCAGTTCATAATTCATGTACAACGGATTCACCATATCATCATCATCATCGTCATCTATATCATCATCTGGAGCATGCTCTTCTACATTTGGTTCAACTTCTTCAAGTTCTTCATTCGACATAATGTCAATATCATATAGTTCATCCAAATGAACATTGTCTCAATTAACATATATTCCTTGAATTTCTTCGACATCTTCGTCTGACACTGCATGAACCCTTTGCTCCTCTACATCACCTTCTTCTTCAATTTCATCTTCTTCACTACATTATACTTTACGAGCCTTCCTCCGGGATCATATCTAACAACATATGACCAACCCTCTTTACCTTGAACATCTACATAAAATACCTATTCACATTGGCTTGGAAGAACATATCGCTCCGATCCTGGCTCAAGATTCCTTGTATCAACCATGGTAAATCCGTTAGAATGCTCAATAACAGTTCTATCAGGGTCACGTTGATGGATTCGTAGCCTACACCATTTGACATCGAACACAACTGTTTTGAAGGATTCAAAGTCACACTCAAGTATATCATGCAGATGCCCATAGTATCGATTCTCAGAGAGTTCTGGATGTTTGTCACCTCTAAAGGAAACATTGATTACTTGAAATACTACAGTTATCCAAATATCAGAAGTTTTCATCCAACCTTTTGATGCGAAATTTGCAGCTATTGCACCACATTTTGCCATGGTGTTTCAACTGCAATACATCAAACACATAAAAAATTCATTGTCAATTGATAAGAAGTAGTATTGGTGAATATGGTTGTCTGATAATCTTTTAAACCATATCCTAAATCAATTCCCCTCTGTGAGATTGGTATCTCCACAACATTGAGCTTTTTTTACCAATGAAGGCACACCATACCATGATAACCTACCATTATTAGCTTAGTGCATTGTTCAATCCATACCTTCATCCATTCTTTATTGTTCATAATGTAAAAATGTGTTGCATCCCACTCTCGACCAACTATATTAAAATAAAACAACTCACATATATATAATTAGTTACCATGTTATATCTTCATAATAATGCATTACGCAGGAAGATTAAAAATTACATAAGTGCAAAATACATAAAAACAAAAAGTCAAATGTGCTATAAATCTCCACTATCTACTTGCATCTCACTTTTCTCATTCTACCTTTCCCCAATAGGTGCTCCCCTTCAAAATAGTCCACGGAGTTGACATCCCAAATGCGATCCAATACATTAATACTTTTTCCTATTTCATCACTATTCTGATGAATATAAACCATGGTTTGATATACCATATATCCCTCTACCATAGAACCCTAGGATGTGCTCTTTGTCTGACCAAAGCCTTGAATGATTTCAAGTGCCTCTCAACCATCCACATTGATATTGTGTGTATAGGTCTACACTTTGCACATAAATTTCCACTTACCTCATGTATTTTCCAAGATCATATATAACTTGTTTGACATTGTTATCAAAGTTTTCTAGGAGAGATAAAGGTAGAACATACTGTAACTAAAATAATGACCAATCGTTATTTTTTCCCAAATTAGTAGAAAAAAAATACTAATTAACAAGATGCTCCACTAATGTATAAAATATATATACACCAAAATAATTACCTTAATGAACATATGTAAATCATGAGTTTTTACCCCACCCAATTCATCTTTCTTTGTTAGGATATTCTTTATGTTTGAAGAAAATCTAGTTGGAAAACTAATTTTTTCAATAACCCCTTTAATATGCTTGCTTTGCCGCTCTGTCAATAACCATGGAAGGTTGCTTATATTTTGGCCGTATCCATCGCTATTTGAATGAATCACACTTTGCAATGCATGGTCGACCTCCTTAATGTCATTAGAAATATTTACAATTTTTTCTTTATCTCTCCTTCCATATAAGATTCGCCATAAGGTCCTTGTTACATTCTTCTCGGTTTGCTTTGTATCAAACAAATGAACAATTTCTAGGTGCTCATAGTAGGGGAGTCTATTGAATTACTTGAGATAACTTTTCATTCCTTGTGGAACTGCCCTGTTATTAATGCCTTCACGACCTATAACGTGAATCATCGTTACAGATATTATAACAAAAATATAATCCGTCAATTAGTACAGTGAAGAAAATGCCATAAAAAGATAAAATAATCCAAACATATAATGCATATTGATACATAGACAATTCGATCCATACATTGAGAGACTCTATTATATTCCAACTTCCATGCACAAGGTGTCATTCTCTGTGGTCTTAATATAGTCTCTTCTTTCCCATTGAAAAGATGTTTTTTCAGTACTTCGGTACCTATGGTTCTTAGAAAGGAAGTGCCTATACTCATCAAACACCTCCTTTCCCAAGATTCTTGAATGATGAGATTTCATCTTAGGACCACAAACTGGACAAGTAAATTTACCCTTTATTTGAAGACCTACAAGAAATGGAATAATTTTATATCAATTATTTCAAGTATGTACAATCAAGGTCGAACTATTTAAAAAACATACTTGAAATGAACTTCATAAAATTAAACACTATTAAAGTGCAAGGTAACATTATAACATACCACATAAATGTCTTATCCCCGGGGCATCGTGAATTGTCCATACAGGCATTGCATGGAATTCAAATTCCCTTTGTGCAACTACTGGTCTAGAGATATCATACATAGTGACACCATTCCATAACTCCACTAACTCATCGATAAGAGGCTCAATATATACATTCATATCTTTGACTTGGTACTTACCTAATTGATTGAACATACACTACATAATTACTACATATATGAGTAAAGATAAATAAACTATAAGACATAATTATAAGGCACAATTGAACATATAAAAGTAAATTAACAAAAAAATATGGGAGATAATTATGAAACAAACAAGACAAATGAGATGTTATTGTTAAAAAAAAAAATATTCTAAAAAAATTAATACCTGGAATAATCATTGTCAACATTATGTGCTCCCTCTTTATTGACTTCCATGGAGGAATGCTATTGTTGATAACAAAAATGGGTCACACAGAGTAACTAGATTTGGCCTCTCCAAATGGGTTAACACCATCGACTGCTAATGAAAGCCTAAGATTACGAGGTTCTCTTTTAAACTCTGGCCACTTTTCCTCTATATTCCTAAATGCAGATCTATCTGCAGGCATTCGAAGAACACCATCTTCACTTCTATTCCTTGCATGGTAATCCATAAGTTTCGCTATGCTTTTTCACCTGAACAATTGTCGCATACGTGGAATTATGGGAATATAACGAAGAACCTTGCAAGGCACCTTTTTTGTTACTTTATCGGTTTGATATCTACTCTCATCACATTTTGGGAATTTTTATTTCAACGCATGTTCTTTATAATAGAGAATATTATCATCACGACACACATGAATAACTTGATACTCCATTCCAATATCTTTCATAACAACATGTGAATCTTGGTACGTACAAGGTAAAACATTTGATGCTGGTAACATAAATTCACCTAATAATTTACAACATAAAAAAATAGAATTTGCTAATGTACTAAACAATATCAATTATACATATTGCATCAAAATATTACAAATTAATGAAATGATGCAGATCAACATACTAACATTAAAAACAATGAAAAAAATAATTGCTTTATCATGTATATAGTACTAAGTGTCACAAAATATATTACATACCTTAGGAGTTGTGTCAGACATGTGTTTGACAAACCATTCACCACATTTAAGTTGAGCCTTCATAAAGAGGTTTAGTTGCCATCTCAAGTACAGGTAAATGAAGATCACGGTCATGATACTAGTTGGCATTATAATCCATTCTAATATTATTAAATGTGTTAGGCTAGGATTAACTCCACGAATGAATTGATGATTTTCATTAAGATAGAACATGGATATATACATGGAGAGGGAGACTATTGGGTTTCATCTACCAGTGCCTTTTCGTCTTCCAATTCCCTTTATTTTTCTATTTACAATATTTACATGGATTTACCTAATCCCAAAGATTAGGTGTCAACATTCCCCCCCTT
>APFE030067172.1:232869-247260 GCA_000404065.3 Pinus taeda | reverse complement strand
TATCTACTATAATATATTTGAAAGAAACGCAGTAACATTCAAACATAAAAACTAGGAAAATAAAAATTTAAGGTGGATGAAAGAGAACAAACCAATTGAAAACATATAAATACATACCTTGTACTTTTCGACATTTTGATATCATTAATATTCTTCCTCATCCATCTCATCATCTATATCATCCAGTTCATAATTCATGTACAACGGATTCACCATATCATCATCATCATCGTCATCTATATCGTCATCTGGAGCATGCTCTTCTACATTTGGTTCAACTTCTTCAAGTTCTTCATTCGATACAATGTCAATATCATATAGTTCATCCAAATGAACATTGTCTCGATTAACATATATTCCTTGAATTTCTTCGACATCTTCGTCTGACACTGCATGAACCCTCTGCTCCTCTACATCACCTTCTTCTTCAATTTCATCTTCTTCCACTACATTATACTTTACAAGCCTTCCTCTGGGATCATATCTAACAACATATGACCAACCCTCTTTACCTTGAACATCTACATAAAATACCTATTCACATTGGCTTGGAAGAACATATCGCTCTGATCCTGGCTCAAGATTCCTTGTATCAACCATGGTAAATCCGTTAGAATGCTCAATAACAGTTCTATCAGGGTCACGTTGATGGATTCGTAGCCTACACCATTTGACATTGAACACAACTATTTTGAAGGATTCAAAGTCACACTCAAGTATATCATGCAGATGCCCATAGTATCGATTCTCAGAGAGTTCTGGATGTTTGTCACCTCTAAAGGAAACATTGATTACTTGAAATACTGTAGTTATCCCAATATCAGAAGTTTTCATCCAACCTTTTGATGCGAAATTTGTAGCTATTGCACCACATTTTGCTATGGTGTTTCAACTGCAATACATCAAACACATAAAAAATTCATTGCCAATTGATAAGAAGTAGTATGGGTGAATATGGTTGTCTGATAATATTTTAACCATATCCTAAATCAATTCCTCTCTGTGAGATTGGTATCTCCACAAAATTGAGCTTTTTTTACCAATGAAGACACACCATACCATGATAACCTACCATTATTAGCTTAGTGCATTGTTCAATCCATACCTTCATCCAATCTTTATTTTTCATAATGTATAAATGTGTTGCATCCCACTCTCGACCAACTATATTAAAATAAAACAACTCACATATATATAATTAGTTACCATGTTATACCTTCATAATAATGGATTATGCAGGAAGATTAAAAATTAAATAAGTGCGATATACATAAAAACAAAAAGTCAAATGTGCTATAAATCTCCACTATCTAATTGCATCTCACTTTTCTCATTCTACCTTTCCCCAATAGGTGCTCCCCTTCAAAATAGTCCACGGAGTTGACATCCCAAATGTGATCCAATACATTAATACTTTTTCCAATTTCATCACTATATTGATGAATATAAACCATGGTTTGATATACCATATATCCCTCTACCATAGAACCCTTAGGACGTGCTCTTTGTCTGACCAAAGCCTTGAATGATTTCAAGTGCCTCTCAACCATCCACATTGATATTGTGTGTACAGGTCCACACTTTTCAATCTTCTTGACATGGTGTATAAGGTAGTGTTCTTGTGCATTGAAAAATGCCGAAGGTAGATACTTTTTCATTTCACACATTAGACGAGGATTTTTTTTTTTTTTTTTTTCTCTCCAATACTTTGTATATTCTTTATAGATCTATTTAGATGACAACCATCTACAAATGAAGTAATCAAATCACAAGTTTCAACAAAAAAGAACAATATATTACATGATGACAAGAAAAACACATGCAGCGAAAAATATGCGACACAACAACTTATTGAACAAATTACAATTTGCACATAAATTTCCTCTCATGTATTTTCCAAGATCATATATAACTTGTTTGACATTGTTATCAAAGTTTTCTGGGAGAGATAAAGGTAGAACATACTGTAACAAAAATAATGACCAATCGTTATTTTTCCCCAAAGTAGTAGAAAAAAAATACTAATTAACAAGATGCTCCACTAATGTATAAAATATATATACACCAAAATAATTACCTTAATGAACGTATGCAAATCATGAGTTTTTACCCCACCCAATTCATCTTTCTTTGTTAGGATATTCTTTATGTTTGAAGAAAATCCAGTTGGAAATCTAATTTTTTCAATAACCCCTTTAACATGCTTGCTTTGCCGCTCTGTCAATAACCATGGAAGGTTGCTTATATGTTGGCCGTATCCATCGCTATTTGAATGAATCACACTTTGCAATGCATGGTCGGCCTCCTTAATGTCATTAGAAATATTGACAATTTTTTCTTTATCTCTCCTTCCATATAAGATTTGCCATAAGGTCCTTGTTACATTCTTCTCGGTTTGCATTGTATCAAACAAATGAACAATTTCTAGGTGCTCATAGTAGGGGAGTTTATTGAATTACTTGAGATAACTTTTCATTCCTTGTGGAATTGCCCTGTTACTAATGCCTTCACGGCCTATAACGCGAATCATAGTTACAAATATTATAACAAAAATATAATTTGTCAATTAGTACAGTGAAGAAAATGCCATAAAAAGATAAAATAATCCAAACATATAATGCATATTGATACATAGACAATTCGATCCATACATTGAGAGACTCTATTATATTCCAACTTCCATGCACAAGGTGTCATTCTCTATGGTCTTAATATAGTCTCTTCTTTCCCATTGAAAAGATGTTTTTTCAGTACTTCGGTACCTATGGTTCTTAGAAAGGAAGTGCCTATACTCATCAAACACCTCCTTTCCTAAGCTTCTTGAATGATGAGATTTCATCTTAGGACCACAAACTGGACAAGTAAATTTACCCTTTATTTGAAGACATACAAGAAATGGAATAATTTTATATCAATTATTTTAAGTATGTACAATGAAGGTCGAACTATTTAAAAAACATACTTGAAATGAACTTCATAAAATTAAACACTATTAAAGTGCAAGGTAACATTATAACATACCACAGAAATGTCTTAGCCCCGAGGCATCGTGAATTGTCCATACATGCATTGCATGGAATTCAAATTCCCTTTGTGCAACTACTGGTCTAGAGATATCATACATAGTGACACCATTCCATAACTCCACTAACTCATCGATAAGAGGCTCGATATATACATTCATATCTTTGACTTGGTACTTACCTAATTGATTGAACATACACTACATAATTACTACATATATGAGTAAAAATAAATAAACTATAAGACATAATTATAAGGCACAATTGAACATATAAAAGTAAATTAACAAAAAAATATGGGAGATAATTATGAAACAAACAAGACAACTGAGATGTTATTGTTAAAAAAAAAAATATTCTAAAAAAATTAATACCTGGAACAATCATTGTCAACATTATGTGCTCCCTCTTTATTGACTTCCATGGAGGAATGGTATTGTTGATATCAAAAATGGGTCACACTGAGTAACTAGATTTGGCCTCTCCAAATGGGTTAACACCATCGACTGCTAATGAAAGCCTAAGATTATGAGGTTCTCTTTTAAACTCTGGCCACTTTTCCTCTATATTCCTAAATGCAGATCTATCTGCAGGCATTCGAAGAACACCATCTTCACTTCTATTCCTTGCATGGTAATCCATAAGTTTCGCTATGCTTTTTCACCTGAACAATTGTCGCTACGTGGAATTATGAGAATATAACGAAGAACCTTGCGAGGCACCTTTTTTGTTACTTTATCGGTTTGATATCTACTCTCATCACATTTTGGGAATTTTTATTTCAACGCATGTTCTTTATAATAGAGAATATTATCATCATGGCATGCATGAATAACTTGATACTCCATTCCAATATCTTTCATAACAACATGTGAATCTCGGTACGTACAAGGTAAAACATTTGATGGTGGTAACATAAATTCACCTAATAATTTACAACATAAAAAAATAGAATTTGTTAATGTACTAAACAATATCAATCATACATATTGCATCCAAATATTACAAATTAATGAAATGATGCAGATCAACATACTAACATTAAAAACAATGAAAAAAATAATTGCTTTATCATGTATATAGTACTAAGTGTCACAATATATATTACATACCTTAGGAGTTGTGTCAGACATGTGTTTGACAAACCATTCACCACATTTAAGTTGACCAACAACAATACAATAGAGAGAAGAGATGTTTTGAGCCTTCATAAAGAGGTTTAGTTGCCATCTCGAGTACATGTAAATGAAGATCACGGTCATGATACTGGTTGGAATTATAATCCATTCTAATATTATTAAATGTGTCAGGCTAGGATTAACTCCACGAATTAATTGATGATTTTAATTAAGATAGAACATGGATATATACATGGAGAGGGCGACTATTGGGTTTCATCTACCAGTGTCTTTTCGTCTTCCAATTCCCTTTATTTTTCTATTTACAATATTTACATGGATTTACCTAATCCCAAAGATTAGGTGTCAACATTCCCCCCCTTAATCTGAAGGGATGTTGGTGAGTCCAAGCATCATTCTGAATCTTTCAAACTTTTCCTTTCCAAGCGCTTCGGTGAAGATGTCTGCAATCTGCTCCTTCGTGGAACAATTTTGTAGGTGGATTGTTTTGGCCTCAACATGATGTCAAATTAGATGGTATTTTATATTGATGTGATTCGTTTGATAATGGAACTTTGGGTTCTTGGCCAACTTTATTTCAGAAGTGTTGTTAATCAAAAGAGGAGTTGAATTCACTTATTTCTCTTGCAAATCTTCCAGAATTTCCTAAGCCACACAATTTCCTTTGTTGCTTCAGCTGTTGTCACATATTTTGCCTCAGTTATGGAATTTGTTGAAACTAATTGTTTGCGCGAACTCCAAGAGACAACTCCTGATCCAAGACTCATAACATAACCTGAAGTAGATACTCTAGTTCTTTATCTCCATTGAAATCTAAATTAGAGTATCCAATCAAGTTGAAGCCACCCACTTGTGTATACTTGAGTCAAAAGGCTTGAGTTCCCTCAAGTACTTTAGAACTCTTTTTGCAATAGAACAATGACCCTCACAAAGCTTTTCATAAACCTGGAGAGGATTCCAACAACAAATGAAATGACTAGTCTGGTAGTAGTGAGGTAGCTGAGACTTCCTACGAGTCGTCTATACTTTATTGCATCCTTAAATTCTTTTCCTTCAATGAATGGGAGCTTTAAGTTCTGTTCCATTGGAGTAGTCAAAGGATTGCACTCAACCATGCCAAACTTGTTCAATAGATCTCCAATGTACTTCTTCTGAGAGAGGAATATAAACTTCAGATGTTGGGTTACTTCAATACCAATATAGTAGTGAACATAGCCCAAAACTGTAATTTCAAAACATTTCCTCATTTCCTTCTTTATTGATGCAATGTAGTTCTCATTGTTCCCTATAATCAAAATATCATATACATACACCACACAATATACAAATGTTTTGCCAACTTTCTTGACAAACAAAGTTGCATCATCAAGATCATAATGTTTGAAATTGAGTTTTAGAGGATGCTCAAACAATTTCTCGTACCAAGCTCACGATGCTTGCTTAAGGCGATACAAGGATTTTACAAGATTCCATACTTTATGTTCCTGACCCTTCACAAAAAAAGTTCTGGTTGGGACATAATAGCATTCTCTTTCAAATATCCATTCAAGAAAGCAGTTTTTACATCCATTTGATGGACTTCTCAACCATTCTAAGCTACCAAGGTAAATAGTGTTTGGATGGTAGCCCATTTTGTTGTGGGGGAAAATGTCTCCTCATAATCAACCCCTTCCTTTTGTGCAAAACCTTTTGCCACAAGCCTTGCTTTATGCTTGTCAAGTGAGCCATCTGCTTTATACTTGTTCTTGAAGACCCACTTGCAGCCAATTGGTTTGGTTCCCAATGGAGGATCAACAAACTTCTAGGTGCCATTCTTTATCAAAGCATCATATTATTTTTGCATTGCTTCTTTCCATTCATCATGAGAAGCATCTTCTTTGAAGGAAGTTGGTTTGAAATTTGTATAAAAATTTAGTTCACAACCATACGAAACATCCATATCAACAGGTGAATCAAAATCACCTACATCACCTCCATTCTATCTAGTTGAGCTTCTTGTTCCTGTCTTTCCAACCTCATCAGGATGAACACTTTCAAGTGTCTTTGTCATCCATTTTGGAGGACCTTTCTGAGAGGGCCCGTGATCTAGGTGGATGTTGGTGGCCACCCATCTATCCCACTTGGACCCCCACAACTATCTCTTTCAGTTTTTCAGTTTCTGTAATTGTAGCACAATTTACTATTTTTAGCAGTTTTTTGGGTCCTGAACTTCCGAAGCCGTTTTGAGGCCCTAAAAAATGTTTTTTTTGGAAATTTGGGAGAAACGTCGATTCAAGGACCAATTTTCTCTTCCCAAAGTTATATTTCTCAGATAGATCTTTCTAACTAGCTATTGTATGCGTCAAACGGAGATTGGATGCCAAAGTTATGACCTCGGGAAGTTGATGTACCAATTTACCCAAACGAGGCCCACAGTTGGGCGTTTCAACTTCGAGGGTTAGGTTTTTGGATGTTGAGGGTTTTCCATTGTTTCTCAACAATAAATAGGTCTTCGAGTCTCATTGTAACAGAGTTCAGAGGCATGTAACCACCACATCTCTTCTCAGAGATAAACTATCATCGCCCTAGCTGGTTTATTTCCATTGCTGTTTGTAAGCATATTTCAGTATTTTACATTAATGAAATGAAGTATTATTTCCACTGCATCTCTTGTTTATGGTTATCTCTGTAATTTGTTGCATTCCTATTTAAATCCAGACCAGTGGTATCAGAGCGGTCTGCCCTTTCTCTGTCTTTCTTTGCATGTCCCCAACGAGGTCAGGATATAAGGAGTTAGGGCTTGAACTGGTCGAACCTTTGCAAGACCAACCTCCCAAGTCCCGATGGCCTCCCATGGCAGATGAAAATAAAGATGAGGGGGCAAGAGATCCTATCAAAATCTTGCTCGAAGAAGCCCTCGAGTGACAAAGGAACGCAATGATGGACAACTTTTCCCAGATCCTTCAACGACTACCCAGAGGCGACGCATCGACTTCCAATAGCTACTCTGGGAATGCCACACCCTTTAAGGTACAAGTTAATTTTGAAATCCCCATATTCAAGGGTCAAATAGACACAGATGTCGTAGATAAATGGTTAAATCGGCTAGATGGGTATTTTTCTGTTCATGATTTTTCTTGTTGGGAAAATATTATTTTCACTCTTCTCAAAGCAGCCCCCCATGTTAAGGACTGGTGGGAAACTTACTGCAAGCAGAAGGATGAAAGTACGGGCTCAGTATTTTTAGCTGCACCCACTTGGAATTCATTCCGGGATGCCATCAAGAAGCAGTACTACCCTGTCAAAAGCTATGAGGACAAATACATAAAGTGGACCATGCTGCGACAGGGAAGGGACCAAGATGTGCTTGAGTTCACAAACATTTTTCATACCCTTTGCACACAGTTGGGTATCAAGGACTTTGAGCTACATTTGGTACTCAAATACCGCAGCTGCCTACATAGATACATCTAGGAAGAGATGGAGTTCCTGAACATCTCCTCGCTCAGCACGACGTACCAATATGCTATCAAAATCGAGTAGAAGTTTAAACAAAAGAAGTGAGACTTTGGATCTACGAATCTGAATACCAAAGGACAAAGCCAAGGCGAGGTGACCCAAGACAACCTGTCGAAGCTGCAAGAGAAGAACAACACCACGAATTCAAAGAAGGACACAGGAAAGTGGTGTGAGTTCCATAAGAGCCCCACTCACAACACAAGTGAGTGTCGAACGAAGCAGTCGTTGGTGGCCGAATTGAAGGCTTCCAAATCAGATGCATGTTCCAATCCTGATTCAGAACCCGACAAGGGGAATGGCAAAGGGAAGCAGATCATTGATGTAAAGCCTAGTGCCACTGTTTCCATTGCCAAGATCTAGAAGAATGAGCCTGAAGATCTAGAGGAGGGGGAGCGTCTTTTCCACTCACAGATGTGGGTGAAGGGATCGCCTCTGCAATTCATTATCGACAGTGGCAACCAAAAGAACATCATTTCAGTAGAGGTCGTGAAGCGGTTGGGCCTACTGACTACACCACACCCGCAACCGTACAGTGTCAGGTGGCTTCACCAAGGATGAGATCTTCGAGTTCGCCAGCAGTGCCGACTGCCCTACAACATCAAGCCCTTTGCAGATGAGGTGTTGTGTGATGTTGCACCTCTTGATGTTTGTGATGTACTATTAGGCCAACCATACTTGTGGAGGTGACATGCTGTGTATGAGTCAAGGCCTCGCACTGTTATTATTACTTTAGATAATTCAATATACAGGATACCAGAAGTAGCCCCACCTACCGCCACCTCTTTGATCACCGCTAAGAAAGGCAACAAGCTCATCTCCCAGACTAGGAAATTCATTTTCTGTCTGGTTCACCCCCAAAGTAAGGGGAAGATCGTCGCCACATCCATGACCCTCACGAAGGGTTCCTCCACACAACAACAATAGTAACAGAGGGATACGGTCATGAAAGAACATTGGAACATCTTCTCCTCACTCACAGGGGTACCACACAAGTTTCAGGTGGGCAACAAAGTTTAGAACATTGGAACATCTTCTTCTCACTCACAGGGGTACCACACAAGTTTCAGGTGGGCAACAAAGTTTGGCTGCATCGGCAGAAAGAACGTCTTACCAGAACCCATCAGAAGCTTAGGCCACTCTGACATGGTCCTTACACCATTACCAAGGCTGTGGGAAGCAATGCTTTGGAGCACAACATTCCCTCATTCCTTCACCTGCACAAGTGTTCAATGTGTACCGCCCTCAACCATGCTTCCCACCATTACTGGACACATCCGAGATTGTAGAACAACTCACAAGGGACCAAGTTCAGCAGATGGAGGAACTCAACGCAATGGGGACCATTGCTTCCTAAGGGGGGAGGAATGATCTAGGTAGATGTTGGTGGCCACCCACCTATCCCATTTGGACCCCCACAACTGTCTCTTTCAGTTTTTCTGTTTCCGTAATTATAGTACAATTTACTATTTTTAGCAGTTTTTCAGGTCCTAAACTTCCGAAGCCGTTTTGAGGCCCTAAACGATGTTTTTTAGGAAATCTGGGGGCAACATGGGTCCATGGACTAATATTGCTCTTCCCAAATTTATAGTTCTTGGATAGATATTTCTAATGAGCTATTGTACGCGTCAAACAGAGATCGGATGCAAAAGTTACGACCCCGAGAAGTTGATGTACCAATTTACTCAAACGGGGCCCATAGTTTGGCGTTTCATCTTCTAAGGTTAGGTTTTTGGATGTTGAAGGTTTTCCATTGTTTTGCAACAATAAATAGGCCTTCGAACCTCATTGTAACAGAGTTTAGAGGCATGTAGCCGCCACATCTGTTCTCAGAGATAAGCTACCATCACCCTAGCTGGTTTATTTCCATTGCTGTTTGTAAGCATATTTCAATATTTTACATTAATGAAATGAAGTATTATTTCCTCTGCATCTCTGTGTTTATGGTTATCTCTATGATTTGTTGCGTTCTTTTTTAAATTCAGATCAACCCAAGCTACTTAGTTGATTGAGATGGGGCAGAATATAGATTTAGGCTCCCAATTATGTCAATCACATCGCTCAAAGTGTCATCAATGGCTAGAGATTCATGCAGGGGAGGGAGTGATTCAGAAGAAGATTCTATAGATTGATCTAGTATAGGGATCCCACATTCAAGATGTGGAATATCATGGTAAAATCTTGAAAAGGCTTTGCATGTCCAAATCTATCAAAGCGATCAAGCTGTTTCTCAACAACATTGTCAGTCTCGGAAGATTCAAGAAAGATCACATCTCTAGATATTATATTCTTCTTATTAAATTCATCATAAAGATGGTATGCTTTGGAGGTATTTGAATACCCCAAGAAAATACATTTGCTACTCCTTGCATCAAGTTTATTTCTTTGTTCCTTGGGTATCAAGGCATAATAGGTGGAACCAAAAACCCTTAGATGCCTCACCAAAGGAATGTGGCCATACCACATTTCATAGGGAGTGTTGTTTTTTATAACATTAGATGGACACCTATTCTTTATATACACAACACATAGAAGTGCATCAACCCAAAAAATCAATTTAACATTCTTGAAAAACATCATGGAAAATACCATATTTAAGATTGTCCTGTTCATTCTTTCAGCTACTCCATTCTATTGGGGATTATAAGGCACGATTGTTTGATGTTTGCTCCCATGTTGGTGAAGATAGTTTTTAAATTCATTTCATGTATATTCTTTTCCATTATTAGTACGAATAGATCCAATATGAGATTATGCATCATTTTCAATCCATGCATGAAAGTTCTTGAATCTTTCAAATGCTTCAGATTTGTTCTTCAATAAATAAACCCAACACATTCTTGTGTAGTCATCAATAAATGTCATCATATATTTATTACCATTTGCAAAAGGAACAAGCATTGGGCCACATAAATCAGAATGAATGAGTTCAAGTTTTCTATGTGCTCCAGAACGAGAATCACAAAAATACTGTTAGTTGTGCTTTCCTAAGATACAAGCATCACATTGCTTAAGTTTCCTAGGAATTGTAAGCAAACCAATAACACCATTTTTCTTCAACAAACAAAGGTTGTCATAGTTCAAGTGTCCAAATGTAGCATGCCATAAAAGACTTGATGCAAGTGTACCTTCATCATAATGATAATTGTATAAAACATTCTGTGCACGAGCAAAGGTTCTTTCTAGCTTCAGAAGTTTTTCTTCTTCTTTCCCAGTCATGACAGGTGAGTGATCTGATGCTTTTATGACCTCGACCTTGCCATGAAATATGTGAACAGAGTGTCCTTGCTGGTGGATGTGGACCAAAGATAACAAGTTTCTCCTCATCTCTGGGAGGTATAAAACATCATGCAGAAAAAGTTTGGAAGAGAAGGCAGTTTGAGCCTGATGGTGCCAAGCCCTGATGGCTTGAGTTTTGACTTGTTTGCAAAGTAAATTTAACCATCAACATTATTAGTGAATTATTGAAATAAATCTCTTCTAAAAGTCATGTGGTAAGTTTCCCCTAAATCAAGAAACCAAACATCTTTACATGAAACAAGTGAAGCATTGAATAAGTCTTCAGTTACTCCAATGTTGAAATGTGCCACAACATAATGAGCATACTTGTGTGCTTTTTGTTTCCCTTTACCAGATATTTTACCCTTCTATTCATTTCTTTCCTGCTCACTTATGTCCCAAGGCAGATTACATGTGGAAGCATCATTTCCATATCTATTGTATTGGATGCAATGAATATCAGACCTTTCTCCTTCGAAATGCTTGCCCTCCTTACCTTTAAATTGTTCCTTCCTCTTCCTCTTCGACCAAATCTTCCTCTAGAATAATCATGTGCATGATTGTTATGTTTTTGTGCAAGGCACACAACTCCTTAAGTAGACTGAGGAGCTTTTTTCTTCCCAAAAGCCTTCTCTCTCTCAACAAACTTCTTCTCAAGGGAGTCAAAGGTAATCTCCTTAAGTTTGCACTTGCTTGCAATGAATCAAGATAATGTGAATATGTGGGATATAATGCCTTGAGATAGGCTATGAGAGGAACATCTATTTCAACATCGATGGCCTTTATGTCATGCATAATAGAGCTTATTTCATATGGTAAGGCAAGAGGGTCATCATTTTTCAACTCAACATTGAACAACTTAATCATCAGTTAAACAACTTAAAGTTCAAAGTGCGAGTCATACAATTCCTTAAACTTCTCTAAGGATTCAAAGGCGGTTGAAAATGGTGAAATATGTCAACTCACCTCTTCATTCACTGCCATTGCAGTCAAGGCATAGGCCTTGCTGTTATTCCCAAATGGAAAGTTCCTTATCTGAAGTGGGATTTGCAGGTGCATTGTATCCTTCTCCTTAACAAACCCCTTTCCACAATACTTAAAAATCAAGGTGTGTTTTTTTCTTTCGGGATCACTCATGATAGTTCTTTTTACTAGAGAGAACTACACCCACAATGGAGATGAGTAAATGCGTCATATACTCTAATCTAGCCTCAAAATAATTACAATGGTTGCAACAAAAGGTTGATGTATTTGTAATAAAATTTAGTGGCTATGTCTTCAAAAAATTCTTTAATATACCTCCATAATATATATAATTGATATGACATACCAAACATTCATGCTTTTGGCCTTAAAAGAAAATATATATGCTTCTCATACATAATATACCACAACCTCTTTTAAAAACTCATATATATATATGTGTGTGTGTGTGTGTGTATTATTGCCTCAAGGGTTTCAAATGAATCTTATCCCAACTTTATTTTATCACATCTCTAGATATATAAACTTCTTATTAACTTCATCATAGAGACAGTATGCTTTGGAGGTATTTGAATACCCCAAGAAGATACACTTGCGACTCCTTGCACCGAGTTTGCTTCTCTGTTCCTTGGGTATTAAGGCATAACAGGTGGAACCAAAAACCCTGAGATGCCTCACCGAAGGAATGTGACCATACCATATTTCATAGGGAGTCTTGTTTTTTTATAACATTAGATGGACACCTATGTCTCCTGGATAATTCTATTTTTCCCATTTCCTTCAACTATGTTATCAACATCTTTATCTTCTTCCATAGAATCATTAGCTTGATTGTTGGGTTGTGTTATATTCTTTCCACATAGTTAAAAGGGGGTTTGATGGGTACCCGTAACCCCACTTTATGGGGTCCGGGGCAGCGCCTCGGAAAATTTTGGTTTTGGACCCTATGTTAGGTTGGGCGAACCCACCTATGTTTTTGTGCATGATTTTCACACATGTTTTTTGGACGCGATGGTTTTCGGTCCATGGTTTTGGACGTGATGGTTTTCAGTCCATGGTAATTGGATCTTCGACATGTATAAATATGTATTGTAAAATTGAAAGGAACATAATGAAAAATCAAGCTGGTAGTCCCGGTTTTGGGATCCAGTGGGAAATCTCTGTGTATATGTGTTTATGTGTTATGCTCTCGCATTTTTTTTTTCATGTGATTTAGAATTCGTATGCAGGTAATTTCTGTACGGGGTTAAAACCTACATTGATCCTCAATATAAATCACTCCATGTTCTTGAACAGACGTTTGTACTATAACCACTTATTCCTCGTCGAGCAATGCCCTAGGGGGCCGATATTATACAATTACAATCAATAAATTAATTTTAGTATATATAATCAATATTGAAACGTCGATATAACAATAATTTACAAATATAATATATAAGGAAAACAAACACAACAAAGATAGAGAGAAATACAACTAATTAGGTGAGACCAAGAAACAAAGACAACAAACCAATGATGATGCTTGTGCAATTTATCAAGATATTTAATAATATGTTGAAAAAACTAAGAAATATATTACTTTTCTTGACATGTAGGAAGTGAAACAATTTCTGAAATATATAGTCATGACCATAATAAAAAACATATTGATCTTATTTTGCATTCATCATTATAATGTCATATTTTGCATAATATACTTTAAAAAATTATTATTAATTCTCCATAAAAACCCATGATTAACCTCTAAATCCTCTAGGTCCAAATTAACCCTCGAAACATACATTAACCCCCTAACACCTTAACCCCATTCCCCTAAGCCCTTAACACCTAACCCCTAAACCCTTAAACATTAATAACCCCTTATCATTAAGCCCATAAAGTAATTAACCCCTAACTCGACCTAACCCCGTAATCGACCCTAACGAAAATAATCAAATAATATTTCTAGTCCATATCAAGATGACAACATAATTCAAACACCTTCCAAAAGAATATTATAAAATACATTTACAATAAAAATATAACACAATTTACAATATAAAGGCATACAATATGAAATAAAATATACATATAAACATTTACAAAAATAATCTACAATACAAAGACATATAATAAATAACTTACAAATGGATGATATTTATGTCTGCCTTCAACATGTCCATAGCATCTACAATGTTTTTTAGCTAATTTTATTAGAATTCTCCTTGGGCTCAAGCCCTTGCAATTTCTACAAGGGAAATAACATTTTCGATCCTCACTATAAGCTCTCGATGCTAATCCTTGCACGTATCTTTGGTCTCCTTGAGGAATGTTATGTGACATTTTTTGTCACCAAACTTTCACTGATGATTTTGTTCAAAAATTAACCTCAAAATAAGTCTTCAACCTTTCAAAACAAGAACAACTAATATATATAGCAATTGTGTCAAAGTTATATGATGTTATATGCCCTAACATCATATAACTTT
>APFE030067172.1:205115-232781 GCA_000404065.3 Pinus taeda | reverse complement strand
TTTGCCATTTGTCGGAAATTGGACAATACATTTTCATATTGGATATAGCGTAGGATATCTAAAGGTAAAAGAAATATCATCGGATATTCGACGACAAGAGGGATTATAGGAAACCGTCGGATAATTCATGGGATAGGACAATCCATCGAATATTTGACTATTAAAAAACTCCAGTCGGATATTTGATGGGCAACAAAATTTTAGAAGAAAAAAACAAAAGATACATTTTTTTCTTAACAAGATCGGATAGTGGATATATTACCAAAAGTTGTGATGGAGCAAGCTCCTATTACGATCAACTGTAGCATAAATGGAAACTAAGTCGCGAGAATGTGCTGGGAACATAGTCCCTTATCCTGTGCTTATATTAAAAAATTCATAGATTTCTATAGCTATTCTTAAATACTATCTAACATATTGTCCTACTAGTAAAGCAAATTTACATAACATTGATTCTCTGGTATTTTTTCATGGTTTGTAGACTGACTACTCCTGAGAGGGATGATTCTTTTTGTCTTGAATTCCATTTGGTTTGCTTCCTTCTTTTTCCCCTTGGTCTACTTGTTGTTCCTTCTGTTGTTGTGTTGTTCCTTCTGCTTGTTGTTCCTTCTGTTGGATGCGGCTGTTCCTTCTGTTGTTGTGTTGTTCCTTCTGCTTGCTGTTCCTTCTGTTGTTGTGCTATTCCTTCTACTTGTTGTTCCTTTTGTTGGCTACGATTGTTCCTTCGGCTTGTTGTTCCTTCTATTTTTGTGTTGTTCCTTCTGTTGTTGTGATGTTCCTTATGTTGTTGTGATGTTCCTTTTGTTGTTGTGCTGTTCCATCTACTTTCTATTCCTTCTGTTGTTGTGCTATTCTTTCTGTTGTTGTGCTGTTCCTTCTGCTTGCTGCTTGGCGTTCTTGAGTGTGACTGATAGGGAGGAGAGGCGCAGATGGGGGGGAGGTAAAGAGATGGAAATGGTCGCTAGATGGGGAGAGAGGATGGTGGCTAGAGGTTTGCACAACACAGATGGCTGGAAGCTTGACGTCTCTCAAGAGAGCCCTGAAATGAAGATCTCCTCTGTGTCTGGGTTTTATTTCAAAATTTTGAGTACAACACTCAATCTGAGTGTTGAGGCTAATGAATGCATATATGACTGCTGTAGCTTGGTTAAGGAAAAGGATGAAGCGAGCAGGGTCCTCCATTGAGACTAAGGTTTCCTTGAGGTAGCAAACAACCTTTATTTGCTAGAGAGTCTGCTTGCTTGTTTAAATTCCACAGAATGTGGTAAGAGTCAACTCTGTCAAAATCTTTCAAAGTGTTTTGAATATGCTATAGAGTTTTGTTTAATGCACGATTAAAAAAATGATCTTCAGAGTTTAAAAGTTTAATAAGAAGCTCTGAGTCTCTCAAAATTTTAAATATTTTATAACCTAGCTCCTTCGCAATTTGACAAGTTTTTAAGAGACCGTAACTCTCTGCTTGATTGTTTGAGCTAGTGCCTAGGCCCCAACTGAAGTCGGTTTCACTCAATATATCCGGGAAAAGAATCAAACCCCCTGCACCTGCAGTTCCTGGGTTCCCCTTGGATGCTCCATCAAAGAATATCATGTTTTTTGAGGTCCCCTGCCACCACGTGTGAAAGTCACCTTCAGTGAGTCGCAAGTGCCAAGAAGGAGCATTCAACAGTTTGTTGATTGAATCGTTCCTCTCTCCTGTCAAGCAGGGTCCCAGCCACACAGAAGCTTCTGAAGGTAAAGAGGAGGCAGGAGTTGATTTACCTACAATTTCCAGCAAGAGGGCTTTCACTTTGGTCGCCACCACCACTGAATTCAGAAGCTTGTTGTTGAAAACGCAGTTGTTTCTGGCCAACCACACTTTCCACCAAAGGCATTTTGGAATAGCTTGCCAGATGTTGTTCTAGACTGTGTTTTTAGCTTTTTTTCTCAGGATTTTGGTCTGTCTAGGAGATGTAAAGAGAAATGACAGATGTCTGGTAGGGGGAGGGAGCACTAAGACCGTGAAGGACCAATTTCTAGACTGCTTGTGTGAAATCGAAGTCAACCAGTAAGTGATCAGAGGTTTCAACAGCAGAGTTGCATACGCAACATCTAAAGGGGTCGTGGAACCCTCTTTTGTTCAGATTTTCACCTGTTAGTGCCTTTCTATGCATGAGTATCCATGTGAAGAAATTCACCTTTGGTAGGATAAAGGGGGACCAAACTGAATTCCAAAGCTTCGGTGTCAGTGAAGGGGTATGAGTAGATTGTAAAGAGGAGAAACATTGAGCTGCTATGTAAATTCCTGTTCTTCCGCACCCCCATTTATCCTTGGATGAGCGGTGGACAGGGGTGAGGCCAGAGAGCGCTTTATACAACAAGTTTTTTTGAGCGTGAAGAGGTTCTGGGACCCCTGGAAAAGTCCATCTTGCCCAATTCCCTTTGCTGTCCCAAGAGAAAATGTCTGCAAGTCATAGGAGACCTTTGTTAACTAGCCAGATTTTTAACTCGTTGCAGGAATTTAGGGAGGCCAAAGTGGCATTCCCTTGAATAGTATCCTCCCACAGTAAGGTTCTCTGACCATTGCCCGGGATTCTGTATAAATGCTGTTGTAAGTGATCGATGCATCTTCTGCTTAAATTCCAAATTGCTTTTCCTATTGGAGTAGATGCTGTTGTAAGGTTTCTCAAGGAGCCTCCCTTTAGATATTTCATCCAAAGGATCTTGATGACAAGATGTTTTTTGTTTGCATATAGCTGCCATATGATTTTTCCACCAAGAGCCAAATTTGCTAGGCCTGGATCCCGAATCTGTAACCCACTTTCCTGGAGTGGTCTTTTAAGGATATCCCATCTTACTAGATGTAACTTGCTCTGGTTGCCCTTACCCCCGTTCCATAGAAAATCCCGAAGGAGCTTGGAGATCTGTTCCGTGATAGACTTGGGTGCTAACAGGAGGGAAGACTGGAAGATGGGGAGGGCAGAGAGCACTGCCTTTATCAAAACCAGCTTCCTAGCCTTTTTTAGCCATTGGCCTCTCCAATATGCTATTTTTGCTTTTATCTTGCTAATTACTTCGATCTAGAGGGAGGGAGAGCTTGGTCCCAAGGTTAAGGGAAGGCATAGGTATTTGATCTTTTCCCATTTTTCATACACAGGGAATCCCAAGGAGCAAGCAATTCGAAGAATAGTTGGATGATCTACATTCCAACCATAGACAACGCTTTTTCTTTTGTTGATCAAGGCTCCTGTAATTAAGCAGAAGTGTTGAAGAATTTCATTGAAAGCCCTTGCTATCTTAATCGAGGCCCCTCCCAATAGGAGAGAGCCATCCGCAAAGAGGGCATGATTTATAGGATCCACACCTCTTGTTGCCTTAATGCCTGGGATATAGCCTACTTCCCTTTCAACTGTTAGCTTTCTGCTTAGGGATTCTTCCAACATGATATAGAGAAAGGGTGACAATGGGCACCATTGGCGGAGCCCTCTTGTAGCTTGGAAGAAATTAGTGGGTCTACCATTGACCGGGGGCGCTATCCAAGGTCTATATGTGCAGGCTTTTATCAAGTTGACAAACTCAGCACTAAAACTAAAAGAGAGAAGGATTCTATAGAGGAATGAGAGTTTAACCTGGTCAAAAGCATTTAACATATCCAACTTGATGAACATGCCCTTTTCCTTCCGAATGTGGTTAAAGTGGAGGGCTTCTTGCACTTGGATCACATTATCTATGAGGTGCATTCCTTTGACAAAACCGCCTTGATGAGGGGAGATTGGATTCCCTAACAGAGGCTTGAGTCTATTGGTTAAGAGTTTGGTGAGAATATTGTATGAGGCATTGTAGAGTGAGATAGGCTGGAACTTGTCGAAAGTCTCTGGGTTAACTTCTTTCGGGATTAAAGCAAGGAAGGTGGAGTTGGTGCACCCTCCCACTTTGGCTTTCTTTTGGAAGGCTTTTAACATTTAGAGGAGATCAAGTTTTATTACATTCTAGCAAGCTCTGTAAAAATGGATGGTGAAGCCATCCGGCCTAGGGTCTCTATCCGACTCCATTGACCATATGACTTCCACTATCTCTTTTTTAGTAAAAGGCTTCAATAACCCAACATTTAAATCTGCATGACAAGTGAAGGGACGTTTGAGAAAAATTCAGTAGCCAGATCATCATCAGAAGAACCATCCTCCTGAAATAGTTGCTAAAAATGAGATGTGGCGGCCTATTTTAAAAGAGGCTATCCTTTGATGACTTCCCCCTCCCTGGTGGATATTTTTGAGGTGTGATTATGAGGGAGACGAGCTCTGCAATGTCTATGAAAGAATGATGCATTTCTATCTCTAGCTTGCAGCCAGAGGCTGTGAGACTTGAGGCGCTAGTACTCCTCTTTCTGGCGAAAGGAGAGAAAAGAGTTGAACTGGACATTCTGTTCGATGAGCAGCTGAGCTTTGGTGGTTTTAGTTTCTTCCATGCCTAGCTAAATCTTGGCTAAAGCCTGCACATTTTTTTTCTATTGCTCGTTGGAGTGGAGAGGATTTTTTTTTTCCCAGGATTTTAAGGCATACTTAGTGTTCTTAAGTTTCTACTCCCACACAAAGCTGGGGGATCCTTCAATTGGTTGTGACCAAGTTTGAGCCATTATGTCCATAAAGCCCTCTCTCGCTACCCAAAGAGGACTGAATCTAAAGGGAATAGGGCCTAAATCTTCCTCTTTTTCTAGCAGCAGCAAGATGGGGTTATGGTTAGATGTTATCTTGAGCAGAATTTCTAAAGAGATTAAATGCTTCCCCTCCATCAAAGAACTTCGAACTAGAAACTGGTCTAGACGAGCAACAATGTTGGCATTACCAACTCTATTGTTGGTCCAAGTATAACGACGTTTCTTAGGTTTGAGGTCAAGGAGGTCCCAAGTAAGGATTAGAGACTCCATCGAGACATGGAAGGGATCTTTACCCCAAACTCCACCTTTTTTCTCTTTTGGATCTAAAGTGATATTGAGATCTCCCACTAGTATGATGTTTGGGGGAGTGTAAATTTCTAGGAAGTCTGAGAGAGAATTCCAGCAGTCCTTCTTTTCTAGGAAATTAACAGGGACATAAAGATTGAAGAGAGCCAAAGAAATCTTACTTGGAAGATGTCGAAGCTTTGTGTATATCCTGTGTTGGGTTGCGAAGGAGCTTTTCAACTGAAACATATCCTCTGACCATAAGGTTGCAAGACCCCCTGAAGTACCTTGGGTGTTGACCGCTTTTCCTGAGTTCTTATTCCACTTGATTCGACTTAAGGATAGAAGAGCATCCTCTTCTATATTTTTCTCTTGGAGTAGGAGGATATCTGAGGGTTCCATTCTTGATAGATCTTTTACTGCTTCAGCTTTCAATGGGTTTCCCAAACCCCTGCAATTCCAAGAGACAATCTGCATTATTTACTAGGGAAGGAAGGAGTAGGCCCTCCCTTTGTGAGTCGAGCCCTTGTGTTTCTGCCTAATGAAATTTCGATTGTGGACTGACTACCTGCATCTTTAATCTCTCTGCCTCTTCTTATCTGATCTCCTTACAAGAATTCCTTCCTACCTTTTGGTGGATCGCTCAAAAGAGTCTTCTTTAGAAGAACCAGGGATATCTATCAACTTTTTCTTTTTGATCATTTCTGCATAAGAGAGCGGGGATATGGCGTCTGTTAGAGAGCCATGGGTTTCCTGCGGGGTTGCGTATACACAAGGGATTTCTGTGGTGGCTACTCTAGTTTTTTTCCTGAGATCTTGAATTTATTTCTGCGTCTGCTATCTGTTCAATATACTACTGCACCTCTCTCTCTTCAAGTTCTAGTTGGTTTTGATCTTCTGGAGGGTTTAGAACAACAAAAGGATTTGTTGAAGTGGTGGCATTTGCTGTGGCTTGAACTTCAGGTGGTCTCTTCCTAGAAGAGGGTCCTCCGGTCTTTGCATTCCCTCCTTTCCCTTTTGCTCTGTTGGTTTGCTTGGATGTGCCTGCTTTTCGGGCTTGTGTCCATTGTTCACCCTTCTCTTTTTCAGATTCTTCCTCAGTTTTCTTCTTGCAGTTTCGAGCGAAATGGCCATAGCCATGACAATGTCGGCACTTGAAGGGGAGCTGTTCATAATCAAGTTCCTGTATGTGAGACCAGCCAACTACGGTTAGCTTGATCACCTCGGGCAACCCTATCTCCAAGTTGACTTCAACACATATTCTAGCACACAAATATTGTTCTCTCCTTTTAGCGCTATCAATGTATTTGCCTAGTTTGTTCCCGATGGTTTCCATAGATTCCGGGTTCCAGCAATGAAGAGGGAGGTGGGGTAACCTTACTCAGACAGGAATGGCTGAAGGAATATCCTGGGAAGGATCAAAGTCTAGCATCCATTTATTTAGATAGAGCCCTTGGGGGCCCATGAAATATGGACCGTTTTGGAAAATAAGGTCTTGATCTTCTGCTGAATCGAAGACAAAAACATAATAGCCTCTGCCTACCAGATAATTTCAGATTCTTTTAGAGACAAGGGGCCTCTAGTTTCACTGGACCCATCCATCAATAGCTTTGGGAGAGGTCCAGAGCCCTATAAATTGACCAATGAGCCCGTGTTCTGCTAGGTTTAGTGCAGTCTGGCACAAGCATTCCGTTGGCAGTTCAACAGAGGGGATGGATTCGACTTTCTTTACAAACTTCTGCTGATTCGAGTTTGCTTTCCTCTTGCCGCAGGAGGATACTAGATGTTTGAAGGCTTTTATCTTAGGAGGGAGGGGAGGACTAGGGCCCCCTCCAGCATCCATGTGGGAAGAACTTGAATTTTTACCAGTTGGATCGTTTTAGGGTTTCTCCACTCCGACAAAAAATACATTTAACTTTTGACACTTTTTCTGATTTTATTCATTACTCGAATTCCTCCATCAGAATTTATGCCCAAATGTAGTAGTGGGTGAAGATAAACATAATAAAGTTTGATTTGAGAATTCAAGGTAATTAAACATAACTCATTTTGAAAGGAAAAAATGAAACAAAGCCTTATATTGAAAATATGGAATTCAAATTTCTTTAATCAAGTTAATAGAAGCACTCGTTAGCTAAAGATAAGAATAAAGAAATAGGAAATACACAAATAAAAATCTAATTTCATTCAAATTAAGGAAAATAGTGTGCCCAAGTATTTTAGAAAGCTTGGGGCTTATTGAGACCTCAACATTCCAAGTTGAACTCAAAAACTATAAACAAAGTCATAACAAGATGGGTCCTTCAACAAAAACAAAGATTTACAAAGGCTCAAATAGGTAGATAAATTAGTTGAGTGTAAAAAACCTTAAGTATTGAAAACTTCAAAGATAAGGCTTTAGTTTGAATGTAATTTTCCATGAAAACCAAAAGAAAGGCCAAAACCTCCAAGAAATGGATAGAGGGGTCCCTAAGTTTTTGGAGCTTGGGGATGTTGTTTAGGGCTCAATAGGGAGAAATCAAGTATTAGCCGATGATGAATTAGAATGAATATTTGAGAAAATGAACAAAGTAATAGTAATTTTGTGGAATTTGGACTTAGAAGTGATGCTTTTAGGGCATAACGATGAGAGTTTGTAACTACAATAATTACAAACTAGCAATTGCTTTAGAAGGTGAAAAAATGCATTGTAGGATGCGCCATTGTATAAAAGCAACAATGAAAGTGATGAACCCATTTTGACATTGTTTTGCTCAATAAAACACTCTCTTTTTACCCTAGTTTATAGCCATTTTTCCCTTGTTTCCCCTTACTTATCATAGTTTTCCAAGGTATATAACTGCCATTGGTCTCTCTCATTTTCTTTCTATAATTGAAGTTTAAAATGTGTTTTAGGGATCAATTGGACCATTTTATATGATTATGGGAATTTTTATGATTGGTCATAAATAATCTCGTGGCTAACCTTGATTTTCACAAAAGTGCTCATTATCTAGGTTAATACACCTTCCACCACTAGGTATGAGGTTAAAAATCCACACCCTGAAGTTGGTTATAATATAAGGATTATTGGAAAGGATGGAAATGATTTCACTTTAATAAGATATTCCTTTAGGGACAATCTTACAGACATATTGATAGTTTAAGGAATTTTGACTTCTGTGATCCATAACATTGTTTAGAAGATTTTCGGCGAAATCACATAGATATTCTTTTGTCGACGCGTTTCGAACCAACCAGTGTGGTTCATCGTCAGGACAAGTTGAAGAACCAATCCAGCTTAGCTTGTTAAATAGTATGTGCAGAGACTCCAATGGCTATATTTCCAACGGCTAATTCTGACCTAAAGACCCTAGTCAAACCAATTAATTATTATTATTTTTAGAACTTAGTTTAATCAGGTAAATCATATACTAGAAGAATCCATTGGTTAATTTAACTAAATGTACTAGTATACTAATAAATGTATATAAAAATCCAAAAACAAACTCCTTCAATATTAAAATAATACCATATGTCCATCATATATTTATTTTTAAATAATTTTTATTTATTATTTTAAATCAAATGGTCCATTAGAAATCTAATGGTCCATTGAAACTAACTCAATAATTTTTTTTATTAATTTAACTCATTTAATTAATTATAACTACTTTAATTAATTTAATTAATTTAACTAATTTAATTAATTAATTGATTAACTAATTTAACCAATTTAATTAATTTGACTAATTTAATTAATTTAACTATTCTAATTGATTTAAATAATTAATTGAAATATAATATTTAATAATTTAACTAATTTTAATTAATTTAACTAATTTAATTAATTTAAATTTTTTCTTCTATCATGATATAATTTTTGATTAATTAACTAATTTAACCAATTTAATTAATTTAACTAATTTAACTAATTTAACTAATTTTTTGCTATATTAAATTACTATTTTTCTTAGAATTTAGTTCAATTAGGTACATTCTATAATTAGCCGTTGGAAATATAGCCATTGGAGTCTCTGCACATACTATTTAACAAGCTAAGCTGGATTGGTTCTTCAACTTGTCCTGACGATGAACCACACTGGTTGGTTCGAAACGCGTCGACAAAAGAATATCTATGTGATTTCGCCGAAAATCTTCTAAACAATATTGATAGTTATTTTAATGGTCCATTTGTAGCTATGCATCAACGCACCCAACACTCCATACATCATGTGCACACATGAAATTGGAATTATTTTTATTCAACTAAAAGAAGATGTGAATGAGGCCATGATTGAAAATTGCAATGAATTATGTTGGAAGATGTTGGAGGTTTTAATGAATTGGTTAGCCTAGGATCCGTTGGAAACCTTTGAGCACTACTGGGGGCGGGGGGGTGAATCAATAATGTGTCTTATTAACAATTTTCTCCAATTTATAATTCTCCACTGAATCACATACATTAACAAATGACACATTATATATTCACATGAATATAGCAATGTAAGCAACTAAATCAAACAACCATGAGAGAAACAAAACCATCAAACACAACCACAAAAACCATCACACAAGATACACAAAATATTTGGTGGAAAACCCTTCACCGGGAAAAAAACCACCCTTGTTGTTGTTGCACCACTTTGAATATTCTATTAAGTGAAATGTGTCTTTTACATAGATCATTGACTCCCATCAACTAGGAGACTCGACCTCATATATAATTAGTTGACTCCCATAAGTCAGGAGAGTTGATTCTACTGATTAACTTGGAAGAATATGTTCTCACACAGATCTATGGATTGCCATCTACTAAAGGTCACCATGATCAACAATCCTTGCCCAACTCAGATTGCACTATCCAACTCTGATTAGATTGAGAAACTGTTCCTTTCACTGAAACTTCGCAATCACTGCTCCATACCCATGAAGTCACTGCTTCTCTACTCTATGAGAACCTCGTTTCATATATTTTCATACTAGATCCAAGACTATCTGCTCAACTTGATTCAACTCTGCAATACAATCTCTAGCAGTAAGACAATCTCATCAAATCAAAAACACCACAAACATGATCTCTACTCCTGCAAAATAGTGGTCACAATACAACCATAAAATCTGAATAACATAATCATCAACAACTAAAATAAACTTCACATTCAACCACAACATCAAACCCTCACTCCAAACTATAATTTCTACATAATACAATTAACAACATACAACACAATGGCTATGTGCCAAATGCACTAACAGAACCTGCAAAACAAATGTGAGAATCTCAAATATGGAGCTATACTAAGATCTCCATCACTACCAATACCTTTTCTACAATTCTCTACATCTCAAATCTCAAAATTGAATATTTGAATCAATACTATGCTTCAATAAGTAGATCTGCTCAAACTACTGCCATTAGAGCTCATACATTGAAGCAATCTTGCTCACCAATAGGTCTGAAGCACACTCCCTCAATGCAACCTTATCTCACTCACTAACATACTCAATCAACCAAAACTCAGCTCCAAAATGATGTATATAAAATGTATTGGTTGAAATTCACCTTAGGGCTAGGATCAAGAGTGCACAAAGTTGACAAAATCAAGCCATCCTCATCACTACTTGTGCACTTAAGGTGTTCACACCCACTGTAGGACTTTTTCAACCCATTTCAACCTTTTTAAATTAATATAGAACTTTCTATGAATTTCCAAGCTGAATTACTCCAAAAATTCATGACGAATGCAAAGAAAATTTCATTTTAAGTCTCAATTGCAGGCACAACACTAGTTGATCTCGGCTAACTGCATGCATAAGCCTACTTCCCAGCGACTGGAGTCTCTCAGTCACATGCACAAGCCTGCATGGGAGCGACTTGGGTAGTGTATAAGGAAAATCAATGGTCCTTTAGTTCAAACCTCTGCCAACTATTTGGACATCTTCTCTAACATTTGTACATGCCTCCAAACCTTTACTAAGCCCTTTGACACCTCTGCAAATGGATCAAACTTGTCTCCTAAGTGCCACTACCAAATTTACCTTAAGGGCCAACAAGTCCTCCATTCTCCAATAAACATCTGCATAAGATGCAACCCATCTATACACTACTGAAGCATCTCTACAACATCATCATCAAGCCAACACACTGCTGCAACAAGTCATCCTCATGAGGATAACCATAACGACCTAGATGAAGACCTAGTATGCCAACTCATAAAGTGTGGCAACTCCATCCATGAACACCATACAACCAACAAGTTACATCATCAAGGCTGACATCATACAATTGACATCAATGCCAACATACCATCTCAATGCCAACTAAACTAGTTACAAGCAAGCTACAAGAATGGAATTCAAACACTAGCTAGTCTACATAGGGTTGACATCAATGCCAACATGAGCTAATTGCCATCATGAACCAATGTCAATATCAGCTAGCTGGGAACATGCACACCATAATGACAACAATCTCCCCCTATGGCATTAATGGCAACCATACAAAAGGTCTAGACCAATCTCCGCTATCACCTCCCCTTTGGCATCAATGGCAAAGGGACAACTCCATCTAAATAGGCAGCAAGAACTGAAGCATAATCATTGGAGAAACTGATCTTTACATGGATGAAAAATGATCCATATCAACAAGCATCCATGCCTCTCATATCAGTAGAAGCAAGCAGCAAATAGATCAATCAACATTCAATGCATAATACCAACCAACAACCTCTAGCAATAACAACAATATGCCAACATGAGGCAACCATACAAGCATCAATATGCAACATCATATGAATGACAATATGAAACAATATGCACATAAGCATAAAATAAAAATCTCCATAGAAACCACATAACATCAATTACCAAACATCTTTGAACATAACACAAGGCCAAGAACTCCAACTGTCATAGCATAACATGAGACACATTATGACACCTCCAAGCGAATCATAATGCCAACAATGTATGGTTGAAGTGAATAAGAACAAATAATCCTCCCCCTGAACATATGCCATCTCCAAGATCAACTCCAACCTGCAATGAACTACTTCTGATGTGAACAATGCTTCCTTCCCACAAATAGAAACGCCATATGGACATAGATTCCACATGACCATGAATAAATGACATATACATGATAAATACATGGCTGTGACATAAGACCTCGTACATTACCAATATATGGCCATAACATGACCTCATGACTCATGAGTACATGATAGTACAACATAAGCACATGGCTTCATGAGAATTTTACATGAATGCATCAATGAATACATGACTGCTATGATCACCTCCTATGGACCAATGACTCAAATACATGACATATCATAACTGATACAACATAATTAGCCCATACACGTGGCTACAAAAATGACTCCAGAAGACTCCTCCATAACAAGCCTATCCCCATACTGACTCAATCTACTAATGATTGGATCCTCAACCAACATAAAATTATGAACCAATAATAGATACATGGCTGTAAAAATCATCATATAACAACTCATACATCACTGGTCCATGTCTCATTTCATCTCTATACATCCTGTGCTAATGAAATCCTTTTATGCATGGTTGTACCATATTTTCAACCTGTCAGCACTTCGCAAATTTCTCCAGGCCGAGGAGAGAAATCCCAGAGGTAACCACAAACCTCTTTTAAGGCGAAGGTCCAACCCCTGTAGCCTTGGAGAAGGATCTCTCGCTATTTTCTCTTATCAATCAATTGAATGACTAATGGAGTCTAGATTTTAAGCTGGTTATGATGATCAGAGAATGGATTTGAGTTTGATTTATTGAAGGTGGGTGTAGAGGACAAGGCAACCCATGATCAAAGCACTGTTGAAAATTTGAATGAATAAGGGATGTGGTGGTAATCCTCACAGGGGAAAGATAGTAAGATCTATTAGTAATCTTTGAAAATTGTTGTAGTGGTAGGATGAATGAGGTAGAAATGACAAACTGAGCATCTATCTAGGATGAATTCAATCTATCATAGAAGAAAAGCACTTCTGACGTTCAACAAATTTATTCAGAGAAAATTCATTTGAATTCTAAAAAAAAAATCATCAAAATGAGCATGAAGAGATAAACAACACGGATCTATGAGATATAAGTAGATCTAAAGAGATAATACCACATCACAGAGACAAACAACATACCAATAAAACCCAACACAGGTATCCTGCTCAAACTGGCTCCTGCCTTCTTCTATTCATTCATAAAAAGATGTACAATCTATAGAATAGTAAATCCTAGCCTTTAACACTCCAACCAACACCTATTCCATGTATTTCCATTCATATATACAAATAGGAATTCGAAATTACCGCCTAGGTGGCCGAATACCCTTAAAAAAGTCAATCAGGCCAAATACAATGTACTTTTACTCAGTATGCAGTTTTTTTTTATAGAAAAAACATAAAACACTTTATTCTATAAAACTAACCCTATCTAGATAATTACCTTATCCACTAAGCTCTAGAGTTACCCTTCTCAATCATGGCATCATAGTTCCAGATTCAAGATAAAAATAGAAACAAGAGAGAACTTGAGTTGCACAACAGTTGCACAACAACTCCAACTTGGCATGCACACATGTACACTGATCGACAATTGGCCGATGGAAGATGATGACTAGGTTTCTAAGGTGTAGAGGGACCCATTTTATGTCTCAAACCTTTCAAAAATTCAAATTCACAAATTGAATTTCAAAACAAATTTCAGAATTCTGGCAGCAAGGAATTGTGAAAGTGGGTCTCCAAGTGAAACCTGTAACTACCAAACTATACTACCTGTGTAAAAAATGGGATATTTTTTATATATCAACTTTATTTGGAGAGAAACCTCTCTCAGTTTCCTCAAATTCCCCCCCCCCCCAACTCCTCAAAATATGTTCCCCAAAATCATGGCTAAAACAGTGAATTACCTAGTCTAAAAAATAGGATTTAAAGATGAAGTTGGATCTCCCAATGCATAGAACATGTACGTAAACTAGAGGAGGTTTTTGTTCTTTGACTTGTGTTGGACATAAAATTTTGGTTTTCCAAACTTCATCTCCAGTTGGTCGAAAATCAATTTTGAAAATGGTGACTAAAACAATCATTTTGTGTAGTAGTATGTGGCCGACCTCCAAGCTTTGACCAACTACTGATCTCCTTTGCTTTTGTTCCCATTGGCAGTGGGAGCCATTTCTTTTCAAACACAATAGGATAGGTTCTAGCACTTGTGGCAAGCTTATTGGATGGTAGAAAGACAACAACAAACTATATGTACAACATAATGATCAAAGATAAGACCCAACAACTTGATTTTTTAACACATTGTGCAATGGAGGTAGAGAGTGTACTGAGGCATTCATAAGGAATTTTTGCAATTAAAGGCTCATAGGATTTTACACAAATCCATTCAAACCTTCACAACACTCAGGTTTAGCCCTACAATTAGGTTTCAATCCCTAGGCCTAAGTCGGCTTGAAACAAGGTTTATGCAGCGCTTGGGTAGCGGTGAGCTTAACACACTTTAATTAACCAAAGGTTATGCTTTAAAATACAAATTGCGATTAGGGATGTAGAATAATACCTTAGAATTTAATGAAAATGAATTTATGACTGCGTGGATGTTTTATAGGGTGCCGGAGAATCGCTGCACAAATTTGTGCAACATGCAGGCTGGGTAACACTGGTGCGCAACAGACTTTGCAAAGTGAGGATGAATTCAATTCTTTATCAATCAGTTGTTGGGAATCGATCTGTGGTCTCCTGTATTGTTGGTGTGTCTAGTGATTAGCACATAATTAGCATGAGTGTACATTGGCATGAAATTAAGTTGGCATAAGAATCTGAATTACCCCTTGTCTTTTGTCCTGTAGCGCAACATTTGAATTAATTACTTTTAACACTCTTGACTTGGCATGAGTATAAAGGTATGGGGAATCATTAAAGTTTTAGGGGTATGATGTTTCTTAGGTATTGGGGTTTTGTATTTTGTATGAGGGTTGTACATGGGATGAGTATAGGGAAGTGGTAGTGGTGTTATGGGAATAGGTTTAGAATGAAGAGGGGGGAAAGGAAATGTAATGTGAATAATATGTAAAGGATATGTGAAAAGGCGATAGGATGTAGATGATATATGAAGATGTATAAATGGAAAAGGGGAAACATGGTAGGAAATAGGGAAGTATGGGGTAGATAGAAATAGGGAATAAAAGTGTAGATCATAGGCGGCAAAATATTTTAATGGCTAGACCTCATGACCAACAGAACCTTGACCGAAACAAACTCATTTTGGATGGTTCTAATCGATAAAGATAGACACATAACCCCTTTCAGCTCTGACTATACAAACATGTGTGACCTCATTAATCCCACCAACTTGACACTCTTTAGTGATTTGGATGAACTCTCTATGGAATAAATTCAAGGATTTCAGACAGTGATATGGAGACTATGACAACAACCGTAGTAATAGGCTCAACTACTTCAAAAACTAAAAATGAATGGACAAGGAAAATACATTTGACAACAAAAAAGCTAGGACCCTAACATAACCAACTTGTCAATGAAACATATATATGGCTTAAAAAAAATGTACTACTTTCACTCAGAAAACATATGTGAAACAACTACAAATAACTGAGTGAAAACAATGAAGAAAATTCTAAAGATCACATGTCAATGTCATACCATGCATAACTCCCCTTGAGCTCAATATAACTCTAATAGAAAAGTTGACCGTGTGGACTTGAATGTGCATGAGACTGAAATGAACTCATCATAACTGCTACTATAACTGTCATACACTCCCCCTAAGGTTATGCACCTCCCATAAAATCTACAATCCTCTAATAAGTGAGCAAGAAATAATCATGGACTACAGGAGGGGATGCTCTGCACTACTTGAAGAGCTTCTTCTCCTTCTTCCCCCACATTGTCTTTGGCTATTTATTTTCTTCCTTCACTGGTTTTCTAGTAGCTCGTCTTCGTTGTTGTTTCTTTAGCTAATTTTTCCTCGAATAACGAGGCAACAAACAGTCTCTTTCCATATGGCCAAAGTTATGACATGTGTAGCACTCCACATGGCCAAGATAAGAAGCAAGAGGATCAAATGTCCCGTTGTTCATGCTAGATATAAACCTTGCATGCAAGATGCTTATCCTCCATTGGTTAGACTACAATTAGATGCCTTATGGCCAAGCATGTTACATGAATAACAATAACCATAAAAACCACGAATATACATGTTGGGCAATCTCCTTGGCTACTGATACAATTGCAATCTCTATTGCGTGTATCTATACATTCTAGTCATGCAGTTAGCTGCAACATGTCCATACTTGTGACAACTAAAGCATTGTACCTCATACATCAAAGGAAAAAAAGGACCTTGTTTCCTTTCAAATCTAATAGATCTACAATGATCTTGTCTTGGAGAAAAAAATCTTCTAAAAGTAGGTGCTCCTTGAGGTTTTCTTTTCTGCTGCTGCTGGTTTATCTGCTTTTGGTTTTGCTTTTTGTTTCCTTGGTTCTCACTCTTGCTACTGGTATTGTTTACTACAGGTTTCTTTTGTTCTTCTTTGTTGGTCTTACCTGCATGAAAACTAGACTCACCCTTTTGAAATCGAAGATCATATTTATCCAATGGTGATTTCTGGATCTCAAGTAAACTATCCAAGGCTATAGTGCTCTTCTCCATCTTTTGTTGCTTTCTCAAAGATGCCACTTCAACTTCTAATCTCTCACACTACTATTCCTTCTCTTTGTATTGCTTCCTCATGCCTTCCTCTACTCTTTTTTATTCTACCAACTTAATATTTAAGCTGATAATCTCTTCGTTGGTTTTGGCCTCCCTATCATCATAGATCTGCAATATTTTTTCTTGATCATTGCATGTAACTGTTAGTCTAGAAATGTCAGCTCTAATAACCTTAATATCATTCTCATCTTCACTAGGCACTTCAGCATGATCAAAATCTGAATCATCAAAATTATAACTGAACATAAAACATTAATATTTATACCTTTGGGTTCAAGATTTTATGATTTCTTCACATCATCCGCTGAATCATATGCACTAGAAGAATGAAACTATTGTGGTTGAAATTCTTGTTTCTGAAGGCCCTTCTTGTTTTTCTTCTTGTTTCTCTTCTTCCCATTCTCCATATTGTTCCTGGTACAATATCCAAATATGTGTTTTAGTTTGTCACACATTTCCTTGGCATATTTCAAACCCACTAGCCTCTTCAAATCAACATCATGAAGATTCTTGTAGATTATGACTCTAGCTTGCGCATCCTGCTGCAAAACTTCATCTGCAATTAGATCCTTGCCACAACCTTCACATACTAATCTCCAAATATTATATCCACTAGAAAATAACTGAGATATAACATTTTTGTGCCATACCTTCTAATTTGCAGCAATGAGGACAACCATTCTGAAAAAAATTCAATTTTTCGCCAATAAACCCTAGATCTACTCTCCATGATCAAGCTGCAACTGAGAGCCCCACTATGATACCAATTGTTGGAAGCCTTTGACCACTACTAGGGGTTGGGGTGGGGGGCAGGGTGAACCAATAGTGTGTCTTAATAACAATTTTCACCAATTTATACGTCTCTACTAAATCACATAGATTAACCAACAACACATTATATCATCACATGAATATAACATTATAAGAAGCTAAATTCAAAAACTATAAGAGCAACAAAACCATCAAACACAACCACAAAAAGCATCACACAAGAGACACAAAATATCAGGTGGAAAACCCTTCATTGGGAAAAAAGACCACCCTTGTTGTTGTTGCATTGCTCGGAATCTTCTATTACAGAAATGTGTCTTTTACATAGATTGTTTAATCCCATAAGCTAAGAGACTTGACCTCATATACAATAAATTGAATCCCATCAGATATCAGACTCGATTCTACTGATCAACTCAGAAGACTATGTTCTAACACGGATCTATGGACTACCATCTGTTGAAGGCCACCACGATCAACGATCCTCACCCAACTCCGATTGGATTAAGAAACTGTTCCTTTCGCTGAAACTTTGCAATAGCTGCTCCATACCCATGAAGTCACTGCTTCTCTACTCTATGCATCCCTCGTTTCATCTATTTTCATATTGGATCAAATACTATCTGCTCAACTTGATTCAACTCTACAATATGATCTCTAGTAGCAATGCGATCTCTAGTAGCAATACGATCTCATCAAATCAAAAACACCACAAACATGCTCTCTACTCCAGAAAAATAGTGGTCACAATAAAACCATCAAATCTGAATAGCATAATCATCAACAACTAAAACAAACTTCACATTCAACCACAACATCAAACCCTCACTACAAAGTGTAATTTCTACACAATACAATTAGAAACATACAACACAATAACTATGTGCCAAATGCACTAGTAGAACCTGCAAAACGAATGTGAGAATCTCAAATATGGAGCTATACCAATCTCTCCATCACAACCAACACCTTTGCTACAATTCTCTGCATCTTTGATCTCAACTTTGAAGATTTGAATCAATACTATGCTTCAACAAGTAGATATGCTCAACTGCTGCCATTAGAACTCATACAATGAAGCAATCTTGTTCACCAATAGGTCTGAATCACACCCCCTCAATGCAACGTTCTCTCACTCACTATCATACTAAACCAACCAAAACTCAACTCCAAAATGATGTATTTAAATTGTGCTAGGAAAAATGCACCTTAGGGCTAGGATCAAGAGTGCACAAAGTTGAAGAAATCAAGCCATCCTCATCACTACTTGTGCACTTAAGGTGTTCACACCCATTGGAGGACTCTTTCAACCCATTTCGACCTTTTTCAATTAGTATAGAACCTTCTAGAAATTTCCAAATCCAATTATTCTGGAAGTGCGTGAGGAATGTGGAGAAAATTTCGTTTTAAGCCTCAGTTGCAGGCACAACACTAGCTGATCTCGATTGGCTGCATGCATAAGCCTACTTCCCAACAACTGGAGCCTCTCAGTCACATGCACTAGCCTGCATGGGAGCGACTGGAGTAGAGCATAAGGAAAATAAATGGTCCTTCAATTCAAAACCTCTGCCCTTTGACACATCTGCAAATGGATCAAACTTTTTCCCTAAGTGCCACTACCAAATTGAACCAACGTTTCAACAAACAAGGTTGAAACCAACAAGTCCTCCACTCTCCAACACACATCTGCACAAGATGCAACACATGTGTACACTACTAAAGCATCTTTGCAACATCATCATCAAGCGAAACTATTGCATCAAGTCATCCTGATCAGCATAAGCATGAAGACCTAAATGAAGACCTAGTATTCCAACTCATCAAGTGTGGAAACTCCATCCATGACAACCATACAACCAACAAGCTACATCAACAAGAATAACATCATATAATTGACACCAATGACAACATATCATCTCAATGCCAACTAAACCAACTGCAACCATGCTACAAGAATGGAATCCAAACACCAACTAGTCTACATAGTGTTGACATTGATGCCAACATGAGCTATTTATGATCATAAACCAATGCAATATCAGCTAGCTGGAACCATGCACACCATAATGTCGACAAGGTCATCCAAGTGGAAATTCAAGTGTGGCTAATTGAATCCCGAGCCAATCATAGGCATGTTAGTATTGTTTTTTAATTATGTATGTTAATATTAATGTTGCATTTGAGGAACCTACTCCTCCATTTATGGAGCATGAAGGTTCCCTCCCCATATTTTTGTGTGTGTGGGTGTGTAATATCAATTATGACGATGGTTAGTGAATGTTACATGAGACAAGATATCAAACTGTAAACTTGTGAACTTGAATTTGTAATTACAATTATTTGTTCCCGGTTTCATGTATGGAATTTTATTCTATTCTTGTCCTAATGACCATGTGAATTTAGGCACATGTTGAATTTTAGGTAGGGCTCGCTCAAGGTAAGGCATTGTTCTGTATTTCCTTTGTGCATTGAGTAGCTAGTTTCTATTATTTTATTCTTGTAATTATATTTTACTTCCTTATTGTCCTGTACATTTCCTTTACAATTTTAGTGCAATTTGCTCTATTATACGGTATGCTACAAAATTGGATGTAGAATGAGTTGTTATAGATTTGGTGTGTTGGATTGTTGGTTTGTTAATGAATCAAGTTTTTCTTGAGTAATGCTTTCTATATAGAGTTAAATGTTATATTTATGAATAACCAAGTTACAAAGTTGGGATGATATTGATTATTTTGCCCAAAGTTTTCATTTCAATTTAGAGTAAAGTTTGTAGTATTCTTTTAATTTTGTGGTGAGAAATAGTTTAGAAAATGTAATAATTGTCCTCTTTTTTTGTTTATTGCACTATGTGCCTCACAAGTTCCCACAAACCATGGGTTGACAAACTAAGTGATTGCGTTTCTATCATCTTATCCTAGTTATAGGAAAACTAAATAAAAACACTGTTAGTTTTAGCATTGTTGCTAGGGAGGCACTCAAAGAGCTAGGACTACTTTAGAATAGTTAAAAGATACCAAACCAAGGTAACCTTAGGGAATTATCGACTACCCCTTCAAGTACCCTTATCCAATGTATCTTGCATTCGGTCATGATTAGATACATAAGAAATAATTAGGTAAAGAATCTTCATGTGGCACAATAGTCACGATTCCACATACAAACACCCTTGAAACTAAATGAGGTAATCCTCAAGGTGCTCCAAAGGCTCGAACCAAAAATACAAGAGAAAAAGTAGCATCTAATACAATAAGAGATCCTCTTAAGATCGAATCAACAACCAACATAGTTATTGACACCTCAACCTTAAGTTGTCCCAGGTTTGAAATGGAAATTCTTTTGAGGGAACAAGAACCCTCTGTTGAATCCAATAAATCTAAATTTTTGGATAATGTATATCAAAACGAGGGAGGAATTCAAAGGACCAAATTAGAGTGGACCAATCGCCTTTGAATTTCCTATTCAAGATCTTGATGGATTGGTTCAAATGAAAAAATTCCACCCTCCACTCTTCCTAATTTTTTAGGATTGGCTAATGAATATCTAGAAGTTTTTCTTTTTGAATTTTATGTCCTTTTTCATATATATGATTATTCCTCTAATTCCCAAAAAATGAAAACATTTTATAGCTATCATAAAGGATGCAACCTTATGATGATTCATAGTATCAAGGGGAAGTTATTTTCAAACATGGTACCAAATGAGGAAGAAGTTTTTAGAAAAATATTAGGACTACTATAAAGTGAAAGATATCAAGGAAGAACTTTTTAAGGTGACTCAACTAGATAACAAAATTTTAGAAGATTATGTCAAGATATTGTAATATAATCTAAGGAGAACTCAATAAAATGAACTAGATTTTGAAACTCTAAGGACTATCTTCCTTAGAGGGACTAAGGAAGATTTTATTGATGTATTAAACCTCATGGGATCTAGAGATGTTTCTTGGATGACATATGATGCAATATGTGATCTATGTAGATGGCACCCACATGACATTTGAAAATATGGAACAAGTGTTCACCATACAATTTCTCAAAATACAAAAATACCAAGGGTAGAGGTTACTAAGGAAAGAAAACTCGCTATATAATTTTAAAAATGATATCCTTAGCACCCTTAGCTATGATATAGACACCCTACAAGAAAAGAATAATAAGGAATAGGATGAATGAACTTTTGCTATCTTTTGTTCCAAATGTCAAAAAAATCTTCTTTGAGAAAGCCAATTAGAAAATGTAGAGGTGTGTAGCATATGTGAGCAAGGCCATGCAACCCTAATATATCCCTCATTTCCCAGACTTAAACCTATCAATTAAGGGGTTAATTAGGAAATAGGGAAATTTTCTTTGTGGCCCAAAAATGCCCATGGTCATCATGACCACGGGGTACTACAAAAAATCCTTCATAGCCTTTCATTCCATACCAATACCTACATCATGATAACACCTCCTCTTTCCTTGACATTAGTGGCCTACAAAAAACCCATCCTAACCACAAGGATGATGGGGCCTTCCTCCTTTGAGTATATGACATCGCAAGTTCAATAGTATCCTTCTTAATCATAGTCATAATAACTCTAGGTTCCTTCCAACCAAGCTCCTAAAAAATACCATAGTTACCAGTTCAACTTGTACCTAATCCAAATCACAAATTCCTACAACTCACTTACAACATGAACTGCTATTTTATCTGACGTATGCCATTTCCCATATGGAGTTTAGGGATATCCATTTACAATCATGGAAAGTGGTTCATGACCCAATTACCCCCATCATACAAGAACAAATATGATGAGGGAATTTTCCTTGAATTAGACAATCCACTTAGAAAACACAAGTCACTACTTCAAAATAATAACATGTGAAAAACATATCATAAAACCCCATATCCAAAAAGGTTGTTCGTAGAAATACCTCATATACAATCTGAATTTGATATTTTAGGAGAATTTATAAATGTGTGTGTAATGATTCCATTATTTCAATCCATCAAGGATATCCCAATTTACACTAAAACTATCAAGGAACTATTTTTAAAGAGACTAGGTAGAAATAAGAAAGATCCTAAAAATATTCATTTTATAGGGAATCAGCATACCTAATGCTAGGAAAAGTCTTCATGGCCAAGTACATGTACTGAGGAAGTCTAGTTGTTAATATTAATGTAAATAATATTTACATTCTCAATATCCTAATTGGTTTAGATGAAACCAAAAATGTTATGACCAAAGAGACAATGGAGAAACTATAGTTACCTACGGTCTACAATCTACCCTTACAATCCTACTAGAGTTAATGTTAGAGGATATAGTTGTCTCTGTAAAATCATGGGAGTACCCAACCAACTTTATAGTCCTTCAACCAAAATCCAATATAGAGTGGCACCCCTTAATTTTAGGGAGACCCTGGTTGGACACTACTGATGCATTCACCTGTTCTATCTTTTGGGACATGACAATATCTCATGGGAATTATACTAAAAATCTTTCCCTCTATCCTTATACTAAACCTTCTTCTGATTCAGAGAATTCTTCTTAGTTCAGATATAGTGATGATAAATTTACTATGCCTTTGTTGTCTCTTGACCAACCATCCACCTTTAGAAAATATAGAGAATACGATCTTATTTGCACTTTCCTAGCACACCCCCAAACATCTAACCAACCTTCCCTTGAGCATATTCTATAAAAAAACATTATTAGGAAACCTGTACACCAATTTAATTAACACAATTAGACATAGTGGATACTTTAGATTCTAAAGATATGAACCAAATCCTACGATTCAAAATTCATCTAGGAAAAACCTTGAACATCTGTGGTGAATTAGAGCCCTCTCAACTAAGGAAACTTATTTATATGATAAGGAGACAAAATAATGCATTTGCTTGGATTATACTAATATGAAGGGAATCCACCCTAACTTGTGTATCAACCATAACTATATAAAGGAGGATCCTTGAATTATTTGACAATGCCAAAGAAGAATGTACTAAACATTAACAGACACAGTCAAAGAGGAGCACAAGAAAATCCTTGATGTGAACTTTATTTACCCAATTTTAGATAGAAAATGGGTTTTACCTCTAGTCATTGTGCTCAAGAAGAATGGAAAATGGCATATATGTGTGGACTATAGTAATTAAATAAGGCCACTGTAAAGGACTACTTTCCTCTACTATTCATTGACCAAGTTCTAGATACCCTAACAATAAAAAAATAAAGTATTTTTTCAATGGGTTCAATGAATATAACCAAATACATATTGCCCCTAAATATCAAGAGGAACCATCTTCACCTACCCTTAGGGAACATATGCTTATTGAGTCCTACTTTTCATTTAATGTAATGCTTTGGCTACCTTACAAAGGGAAGTCCTTAGGATATTCTATAACTCGACCAATGATTGTGTGGAAATTTATATGGATGGATTTACTATAAACAGGGATACCTTTGAAGAAGCCTTAAACAACCTAGAAAATGTATTAATTGAGTGTGATGAGAACAACCTCTCCCTAATCCAAGAAAAATGTCATATGTTACATACCGATGTAATCATTTTAGGCCACCATATATCACCAATAGGGATTCAAGTTGAACCTGCTTAGATAGAGATAATCCTAAAACTCCCAATTCCTGAAACCTAAAAGGATGCTTGTGACTTTTTAAACACATAGGGTAGTATTGAAGATAAATATGGAAATTCACTAGGATAACATACCCCTTAATTCTCTTGGACAAATTGATGTTAGACTGCATTCAAATCCTTGAAAGAAAAATTATCAACTGCACTAGCCAAATTGGTCTCTACCTTTCCACATCTTTATCGATGCTTGATACACGTGCATTGGGGATGTGTTGGGATAAAAAGATGATCAAAAACCTCACGCTATTTATTACATTAATAAGAACCTCACTCTTGCTGAACAAAATTATATGATAATAAAAAAGAGTTTCTTGTTGTAGTACATGCCATGAATAATTTTTGTCACCATATTACTAGTTACTATGTATTTGTACTTACTAATCACTTTGCCATTCATTATCCTATGAAAAAGCCTATTACTAATGGAAGGGTTACTAGGTGGTTGATTTTATTACAAAGAACTTGAAATTATGATAATTGACAGGAAAGTAAAAGAAAATGTGGTCATTCACTTCCTCTCTAGGCTCACTAATGAAGGATAATCTATCTCCGTGAAATATGCCTTTCTAGATGAAAATATGTTTTGTTTATCTATTAACACCTCTTGGTTTATAGATGCCACTAATTATCTAGATATAGAAAATCTTCCACATCATTTATTTCCAAAGGAATGCTAAAGGGTCATCCAAAAAAGCATCATGTACTCATGGATTAAAGGATATCACTTTCATACTAGGTTGGATCATATTATTTGGGATTGTTTATGAAAGGATGAAGTATGTGAAATTTTGAGGGCTTGTCATGTTGAACCCTGCAGAAGTCACTTCACAATTTTTTTTTTCAAACAAAGTATTACAAATGGGGTATTATTTGTCGACGATTTTCTGGGATGCCAAAAAACACATCAAAAGTTGTGACAAATTAAAGGATGGGTTGACCAATGCAATCAAATGAAATTCCACTTCAAGCTCAAATTTTGGTGGAACCGTATGAAAATTGAGCTCCTAATTTTGTAGGGCCAATTAACCCACCATCAACATAGAGGATGTACATTCTAGTGTGCATGAATTATGTGACCAAGTGGGTTGAAGTGAAGGTTTTTCCAAAAGCTACAAAGGAAGTAGTGGCCAAAATATCGTATGAATAAATGTTTGTCCATTATGGAGTCCCACAAGAAATTGTTACCCACCAAAGGACCCTATTCACTTCTCAATTTATCCATTCCATTACCAAGCAATTTGAGATCAAACAATGGATGTCAACTCCATAACATCCTCAATAAAATGGCCAGGTAGAATCCACCAATAGATTCTTGGAGACTATCTTGAACAAGACAGTTCAACAACATCACAAATTTTAGGCTTATAGGATTCTAGAAGTTATATGGGCCTACAAGACTATCTATATAAATTCCACATGATTCACTTCTTATGAGCTTGTGTATGGAAAACATGCAGTTCTTCCTATTGAATTTGAGGTTAAAACAATAAGGTCTACACTACAAGTGGGATTGGATCTCCTAGAGGCCCAAAAACACATTCTCAATTAGATTAATGAACTTGATGAAATTTGTTAGGATGCATTGCAGTGACTACTTTAGTCCAACAACAAATATCCAAGTGGCATGATGGATTCATCAAGAAGAAAAAGTTTCAAGAAGGGGATTGGTCTCTTTTGTTTGACTATTTATACTCATTCGTTGGGGCCATATGATATAGATAATATCTATGATCATGTCGAGTTAAGATTTGTACCATCGGTGAGATAAGAAATCCACTAATGGAATATTGTCATCAATTCAGGCTATACTAAAGGCCTAAATCCAAGGAATAATTTATTCAGAACCTAGTCCAACATATAGACTTTGAATTCCTGAGTAAGGTGGTGGTGCCACTAATACCATAACCTCCTAATATTTCATTTTCCAGTTCAACAAAAAAAGAAAAGAAAAAAAGGAATAAATATCTAGTAGTGAAAAATTGGTTTCATGCACTACCAACCTTCGTACTATTAGAAAACGATTTATTGGATGATAGCACCACGTAAAAAAAGAAAAATTCAAGTTTTGAAAACCTCCTCTGGTGTGCAAGTAGGTAAACTCTTGTTTTAAATCTAGATCCTTGGTAGGTAGGTTTGAGAAAAAACGAAGAAAAAAAGAAAAGAGAAAAAGAAAAAATGAAAAAGAAAAAATTATATATAATAAAACATCCAATGATAGGCTCTTAATTCTATCTAATGTCCAATTTCAAGATCAATATGGAAGGCACCCCTTTAAATTTCTCAATAGAAGGGTGTCATAATGACCATTCAAGGTTACACCTATCACAGACATAGAGGAAAGTACCAAAAAATAACATCGAGATCACATCTTATTCTACAATGGCTCGAGTCTTCTCTAAATGCATTTTTATTCTTCTCTATAAATAAGAATATAGGAGATTGACATGGAAAGTCTATGATACCATAGACCACTCATCCCCTATATTCTTTGAACCTTAAAACCCTATGAATGACATACTAGAGACACCTTTCCGACCTTTTGGGATTGCAAAAGGGTTTTACTGTGTCATTATGTCCTTAACCATTAATCCTCTAATTCATATATTGATTAGCTCCCATCAACTCTTGTTCTGAGGTTTTTTTTTTTTTCTTCTTTCTCCTCTACAATATAGAGAGAGCCTTCAAGCCTCATCCTAAGGTGCTTAAGTCCTAAAAATGGAAATACATCCTTTAATTTAATGTCTTCCCTCACCATAATAATTTTAACTGAAATGACAAGTATACAAAAAGAGTAGTGTTGAAGCCAAATAATTGTTTTAAAAAAAATATAAAGACAATAGGTCTATTCATCTTGAAAATATTTGAAAGTATTTGAACACTAGTGATATAATTTGACACCCTATTCCATCTTTGGAAGGTTAAAAACTTGGAGAATTCCTCTTTTAAAAAAAATGTTTGGTAGCAATCATTAAAACCCTTTATTATCAAAGTATGCTTGGCAGCGTTGTTTATATATTGATAATAAGCTTGACATGATTTATTTATTTATTATTGGCTAACTCTACAACATACCCTATTCAATAAGGTGATGACCATATTGTAGCATGCATATCCTAGTAAAATTATACCCTATTCAACAAAATGATTACTTTATATTCCATTTGGTAGTGGCTGACAACAATCATTTGTAGCCATATAATCTTCAATTTGATGGTATAGAATAATATGATAGCCACATATGGAATACATGATATAATTATGCCCTGATACTTCCATAATTGTACAAAGAAGGGATGTTACTAGTGATAGACTTTCAACTACATGTACATAAGGTTATCATTTCAAGTTTATCCATATACATGTTGGGTTGTGTTATATTCTTTCCACATAGTTAAAAGGGGGTTTGAGGGGTACCCGTAACCCCACTTTATGGGGTCCGGGGCAGCGCCTCGGAAAATTTTGGTTTTGGACCCTATGTTAGGTTGGGCGGACCCACCTATGGTTTTGTGCATGATTTTCGCACATGTTTTTTGACGCAATGGTTTTCGGTCCATGGTATTGGATCGATGGTTTTTTGGTCCATGGTATTGG